>CADDXX010000504.1:207449-222263 GCA_902810485.1 Alauda arvensis
AGGAGAAGGAGAAGGAGAAGGAGAAGGAGAAGGAGAAGGAGAAGGAGAAGGAGAAGGAGAAGGAGAAGGAGAAGGAGAAGGAGAAGGAGAAGGAGGCACTGGAGAAGGGCTGAACATCAGCCCGGGGCCGTGGAGGGCTCTGCGCTGTCCCCCTGCCCTCGGCCGGCCCCTCCAGCGTGGCCTCGGTGCTTTACCCCCCTTCTCCTCCCGGCCGGTACCGCAGCTTCTTCCGTCTCCTTAAATTAACCCACAAMGGCGATCTCTCGCCCAAAATAGGACACAAGAATTTTATCATTGACTATAAGACATCGCAAAGCCTCTTTATTATGAACAGCCGAGTTCCTATCCAGGGTGCGGGGCAACCTTGCCGCTCTTCTGTCACGCCCAGTTTCAACCCCCGCAGAACATTTTTCCCCCAGCCCTACCCCCGGGGCCGAGGGGATGAGACCCTGCCTTCCAGGGGATGATTTAGGCAGCCTCTGACCTCCGCACGGCGTGGGGCTCCCGAGGGGCAGAGACTCTTTTCCATCTCCCTCCCGCTTCCCCGGGGAAAGCAGCGCCCAGCCGAGCTCCGTGTGCCCCGTCCCGGCTCCCGGCCCCTGGGGCGGCTCTGAGGGCGGGAGGAGGCCGAGAGGGGTGAGGAATAACCCCTGTTCCTCGAGAGAAATGCAATGCCGCAAGAGCTGAACGTCTGGATCACACAGCCCCGTCCGGGACACCGGGACACCGGGACACCGGGACACCGGGACGGGCCCTGGCGCTCCTGCTCTCTCTCCTTTCCTTGGGTAAGATTTCACAGTGATTTCACAGAAGATTTCACGAGCTCGGCCCGGCCAGTGCCGCCTGCTGCAGCATTTCCTGCACACGCCGAGCAGAGGTTAACCCTAATTACCACGTGAAAACTTCGGCAAAATTATCTCCCGCAGTAAAACTGAAAATTGGCRAATCCAGCAGTTTTAGTACTGAGGAATTTTTCTTTCCTGGATAAAGACTAACGAAAACCTCAAGTGTCACCACGTTGTTGGTCTATCTAACGAGGCAAAGGCAGGAGAACTTGAGCTTTCTCTATCAGTGCTGCAAGACGCGGTACCCACAGCTGGAGATCCCACGGAGCCGGGGGAAACTCAGCCGAGGCAACGCTGGATGTGAACACCCTCCTTGAAATGAAGCACTATYCTCCCCTTTGCAAGGAGAGCGCAGGAAAGAGGGGCTGCATCTCTCCGTTGTTTACTAGCTGTCAAGCAAAGGACAGAAGCAGTTCCTGCGTTTCTTAGAGGCCAGACATTGCCATAAAGAACGACATAAATCGCTTTACAACCCGCCTTGCACAGAGATCACGGGTGGGCGGTGGGTTGAAGGACATGAGGCTCTGTCTGTCTCTGCTTCATCTTCCAACAGCTCCAGAAAACTGCACAGTGACTGAACACAGACATGCTGTGTAGGTTTTGTTTTTTTTTCTGTTTGTTTGCCTTTTGGACTATTAAAAAAAAAAGTCGAGGAATAGACCATTCAAATAACATTTTGTTGTGGGAAATAACAGTAGGTGGTTATGATGGCATTATAAATGTACTGAGTATCTGTCATTGCATGTTGCTGTGGTTTTAATACTCACCAAGCCAAGACTTCTTTCATTTATATATGAAACAAACATAATTGCTAGAGTCTAATAACTCATGTGTTTCTTTTGACTTAACTGGATTTTCTTTGTGTTAAAAATATATGCTCAAGATGAGTAGATAACAAAATAGAATTGATCTAGAAATCTCTTTKTCTCTTTCAAGGGTGAAAACAGAAAGTGGAAATACATTGTTTGAACATACCAATGAAAATAGATTTGGTCTTTCCACTGAGGATATTAGGGGAAAAAAATCACAGCAAATGATAGAAATAAACAGGTATGAAACAGGTATAATGAGACAACCCTTTAAAGAAAATTTAAATGCTCACCTGAGAAAAGATTCAATCATACAGACAAAATTGGTACAACGGGAAGGGGGTTGGTAGTCGCATCTTGGGGTGATGGAGTAATTTTGAAAAGTCTCAAGACTTAAAGACAATGCCCAGGGAAAAACCTGGAGGGGGAGATTTGCAATTTCAGCACCAGAAAAAGAGCATTCCCAGTAYGAGGAACAGCTTGGTCACCGCTAGGTAATGGATAGGTTTTAAATGTGCCTGAAGATGGTGCTGTTTAGATGGCAGAAGGAAGGGCTCRGACAGTYGCAGTAAAGASATATACCGTGAAAYAAATAAATAAATAATAAACGGTTCACCTTAATTTCTGTAACTCTCCAGCAGATTATTCCAGCAATAATTCYAAAATCTAAGCAGGGGAGATTCATTGAGAAAAGGCTTAACAACCAACTTAGTTCTTGAATAATTTCACTGTGATGGAACAGTTTCTGGTGAGTGAAACTTCAGTCCCTGATACCCATCAGCAGATGCCACTCTCCCATTCCAGCACAGCCAAGGTCCTTCTGCTCCCCTTCCAACACCCCGCCCTGAGGATAGCTTTTAAAAGCTTGTGTCTGTGCATTAACCATTCCAAGGAAAGGAGAAATGGAAGGGAAATACTCATGGCTGACTTTWAAGCAACAGATGTTGAAGGAATTTGAAGTGGAATTTCCCATCATGTACAAGCTTTAATGTTATTAAACTTGATTTTAATGGGACTGCAAAGTGATCTGCTATAGTTTATGACAGTCAATTCTACTGTCTTTGCCAGACTGGAAACCAGATTTTTTTCTGATGGTTTTAAGGTAATCTTTTAAAGGGCACCAGGATCTGGACGAGCAGATTCAAAAAGAAACTCACTGACACATGTAAGGCACTTCTCTGCAATTAGCAATAAATAATCAGAGGGGGAAGCAAGTTTTCTGGCAAAATGCAGCTCTTGCAAAATTTATGCTTTCCCTTCAATTGCACAACATTTTTTAACACCATATGCCAATCTGGGAATCTCAAGCCTAGTAATTAGCTCCRAGTTTTTGGAACACTTCATAGGGCCTGGATTAATCCCAACTGTGCTATCTGGTGTGAGTTACTCTGAGCTGGAGATGCAGCAGAGGAGTTACCAGCCAGTGAATTGTGCAATGATGACCAGTTGCCTTATGCTATTCCTGTGTGTATATTTTACCTATAACCCGTGTTAGATCCAATTAAGGAAAAATCCATGTTTCCTCCTGGTGCAAGGCAGAACACTCTGCATTTTTTGCATAAAACAWTGTCTCCCATTTGTCAGGCTTTAAGTCAATCCCCTGCTGAGCCATTGTACTGAAATACATGTTGCTTTCAAAAATTTTAAATTTACTCCTTTTCAACAAAAATATTATTCCAGAACTGTCTAATGACCAGCCATGGGATCTTAACAGCTTGCAAGATCAAAGTCTTGAGTGAAAGCACAACGTTGGCATGGATTAAGGTGTAGGAAACCTTTCCTACAGTCTGTTGCTCTCTCCTGTGCTCCCTCCCTGTAGCAGCTTCAGCTCKGCCCCTCCCATCAGAGTGTCTGGCCTGTGCTGCCTTGGATGAAGAGGTCCCCAGAGCTGGATCAGCCATCTGCATCCCYCTTGCAGCGAAATCTCCATTTCAGAGGTGTCAAGAGCGCCCCATTGTCTTCTGCTAGTTTAATTATCATTTTACTTGTGCCCCAGGAGCAAGTTGAAGGCAGATTAAGTGTCACTGGARGGACAGCAATGGAACTGAATTGCTCTGTGATAGTTGTCTGTTTCTTGCTCCAYAGCAGGAGAATTAGCTCTCCTCCAAGGGCTCTTCTGACCACAGGGCTTACATCCAGCAGGCCAAATCAAATCTACTGGGAATAGTTGCCTATGGTTTGGCAAATCACTTTGCTTTTCAGTGTGTCCTCTGGGGAAAAAAGCTAAAACAACACAAGAAACCCCATAAACCCAGACACTAATAATGCCATTTATCTCACAGTCCTTGCAGGTGGGAATCAGCTCCCAGAGAGATGTGTCTGGTATCACTCAAGCCATGTAACATTAAATGGCTCTGCTCCAGCACCGTGTGAGCCTCCCAAAAGTCTTGGGTCATAATTGAAGTCCTATGTAAATATCTTGGGTGACTTTGGGAATATCAAAACACACTAAGTAGCTACCTTTAAASAACCTAACAATGTTCTGGGCATGTCAGCATGAACTGTTCTCACAGTCAGTGGGGGTTATTAGGGCACAGTGCCTCTGACAAATGTGTCCTGTGGATGAGACAAACTGTGTGCAATATTCATAAGTGTCYGTGCACATTAGGGTGTCTAGGTTGGGTGTCTGTAAATGTCTAAATTACAGATTATTTCCACCACAAATAACCCAGGTTCTCTTTTTCTCTTTCATGTAACAATAAAAGTGGAAGTGATGCTGCTGGACCAAGAACATCTGTGTTTCTCATTCTCCAAAARCTTTACAGATTGTGGTTGGGAGGGAGAAAATAGCTTTTCCACAAAAGTCATGAGAAAGCTTCCTAGGAATGAGATGATATTTCCAAGACATTAAAATGGAAAAAAAAATAACACACACAAAAAAACCCCAAGGAGGAACACAAAGTCATCACTTCAGAAAAAGAACCCTGACAAGGTTGTCTTTACAGAGCAGCTTGTTCTGTATTGTRTGGGGTTCTATTTCAGTCTCAAGGCTAAATACCCAGCAAGACCAAGTCCCATATCAGAAAGATGGGGACCTAAACTAAGACAACAGTAAAAGAGGGAAATATATGAGGTTCCGTTTTCAGGCAGTGGAAGGAAAAGGCAAGCTAAATATTTATTAGTCCAAGATCAAAGGTTGTCTTAGGTAGGGTCAGAATTGAACACAGGATTGCCCTGTACTGTTCTGTTTTTACAAATGACTTGTCTCCATCTTTGTAAAGACACATGTATTTGGCAATTTACTGTGTAGGGTATTTTTTTCAGCTAGATGTGAAATCCGAGGCAGGCTTTATGGGTAATTCTGTAGGGTTTTGCTTGTTTGTTTGGCATTCTTATTGTTAGGGTTCTTTCTACTTTTTTTTCCCCTTATTTTTCTTCTTTTTTCCTTTTTTTAAAGTAGACAAAAAGTCCATGTGGCTCATGAAATAAATCAACACTTGGAAACTGTTCTTTGAGCTCAGTCATTAACTGCTAAATGATTTTCAAAGCAGGTCTGCTTCCTATTTTTTCCATTTCCAAATATAAAATGTGTCATTATTTTGTCTTGTGTGCTAAGATGTTAGATCAATATCTGAATAATTAAATGCAGCGGGACAATGAAGAGTTTAATTAGCCTTGAGGTTTTCAGAGTATTAGCTATTAAAACTAAGTAGGAAAATTGGCTTACTCTGAAGCCTTTTATTTATAAATTGTGACTTGGCAGAGGTTCAGATCTAAGTTTAGTGTACATTTGGATTGTGCAATACAGAACTGCTGGAAGAAAATTTTAATCCACCTGGACCTCAGCAATGGTTTTTGTGTGAGATGGGTTACCTGCACTGTGCTCTCACAACACCTGTGAACATCCCAAGGGGTCCTGCAGCACCAGAACCATTTTGGAATTGTTTTACACCACAAATCTCACCCATGCTTCACTTTGAATAAACTTTTAGTGAGGAATGAGAAAACCACACCTGCCAGGCTGTGTTGGGAGCACTTTGCAAAGGTCTGTGCTTGGTCAGGGGAGGGGTGCAGCCTCGAGGTGCACTGTGGAAAGCTCCATTTGGTCTTCAGTTACACCAAACCCTGCCCTGATGTTTAAGCAATTAAAAGGTATCTACACATCATGTCTGCAGTCAAGGATTAGCAAAGATGTTCCTCTGTGTCATCTTATTTTCACCCSTGTTTTGCTTACATTAATTGCAGCTTCAAGTAAATACAGGCACRCATTTTGAAAGAAGATTAGAACAGAAAACTGAAGCAGTGAGAAGTATTTTATATGCTTTTAAAATTAGTGCAGAATGACCAGACACTTCTCATACTGACTCAATTTACACAAGGAAAAGATGCAAAATGATGATTCCTGCTAGCAAAAATTCTTTCCCATGCATTGCCTCACAAGTTTACTGTTTCATACCAAGGAAGGCTGGCTAAATGTGCACGTGGAAGAAACATCAGATAAAACTGCAGAACAGAAATAAGTCCAAAACAAAGAACATGTGCTCTATGGTCAAAATCACTACCTTAAAATATGTCAGATACAGAAGATTCCAGCTCAAGGAAAGGCACAGTTTTATAATTTCTTTCCTCAGATTTCATTCAGATCCAAACTACTCTTGTTAAATGGGAGCCATATAAACTTACATACCAGTAAAAAATTTCCTCAGATTCAGACTCTGTGGAAGACAACCTTGAGATTCTTATGGTTCTTTTCTTAATCATGCTGATTGTGGTAGAATTTTAAATAATTTGCATCTACATATCCTGATTAATATCTGATTAGGTACAGATACAGTAACTGGCATTTATTAGTGTTGGCAAAATGGGTATAGCAGCAAACTAATCTGGAATATTAAACTGAATTTAAATTTAAACTAAAGAATCTRTAAGTCCTTGTTAGGTGTCAGAAAGGTTCCCAAAGCTCTCTAAATACYGAGTGTTACTTAGAATCAGCAAGATGCAGGTAYTTCTAAAATYCTCATTAATCCTTCCCATCTRTRATTAAATTTGGTCCTTATGGAAAGYARTAGTTTAAATYCCTCAGACTCATATTTCTCAAGGATAACCTGCACTTTAATTTGTACCYCATAAGRCTAAGGTATCTCTTCTTTGAGTCAGATCTCAGTGGATTTGGGGTTTTTGTTTTGGTTTGGTTTTAAACTGGCAGAAATAAATATAAGAAAAGGGAAAACCAGTGTTTAGGAACACTTGGAATTTCAGCACAAGATAGAAAGCAACGACCCAGCAACAGGCAAAAAGATGCTTGCTCTTTTTTGACTCTGAATCATAGTCTCTTTTTAATTCTCTGTTGATCTCAGAGGTGGGTGCCCACAAGACTTCCTGGATCAACACAAAAAAGTCCAAGGAAATATTTCATTGTCACACCATTTTTTTTCCTGAACTGAACTCATAACCAAATGTAGTTAACTCAGAATAGTATAGTTGTTGCACTTAATAAAACAATTTAAATTATGGTGGAAATGAAGAATTCCAGATGAATCGATTGGTTTTTATCCTAGTGGACTAAAAGAAAACAAATCTAAGCAAATTTAATCTACTGTGTTTTTTATCCTCAACTGAACTTTATTTTGACTTCACTGTACCATGTAATAATTTGGCCAAAATCACACAAAACTTGCATTTCATGCAAGGGAATGGCTGCCATGCAGCTTTGTGCTGACAGAGTTTTGAGGTGCTATACGTATATTTTTAAGGATAAGCTAACAATGGAGTGATGAGTCAGGTCCTTGGTCTGCTTCTGCTGTTCTTCATACTAAAAGGCACAAATGGAGGAAGAGGGAAGGGTTATTCTGGCCAAACAAGATAAAAACAACCAAAAAATGAAGAAATACAGGTGGGCTTCTTTTCAACCTGCATCAAACAGCTGRAAGTTAGGTGYTTGGTTTAAYGTCAATGTCCTGTACAGCAATTTTRGCAGCACTTTCAGTAGCCATCCTTGCCAAGTAGGGATGCACAGAGAGGGGAAACAGRTGACCCTCTACAGGTGTCCCTCTTGCCTCTCTGCACAGTAAAAGTCAAGATAATCTATCAGGTTTAACATCTGATTTCTGTCTGGCTCCTGCCCCGAGTGGGGACCRTGAGGCACTGGAATGATGCCCTTGCTGCTGTGGAGAGCCACCCTGTTTATCACACACATCCTCCACCCCAGAGAACCCCATGGAGACTTGGTGTGGACACCAGGAGGCGGCCAAGCCTTTGGCCTGACAGCCAAAATGTACTGGTCAGATCTTTCCAAGTCTGACTGTCACAACTGCAAGCATTCAGTTGTGAAAGCAAAAGCTTAGTGTGCTTAGTGTCTGAGCAATTGCAAGCAGCTGGTGGGATTTTTTCCCTCTTGCTAAATGTAAGAGGACAGCTCCTCAGGCCTGACCAAGTCTGGGTGACCCATCAGGGCTGCCAGGGGGATTGAGTCTGCCTCACCCTAAGCAAGGAGCAAGGCAGGGTCAGGAGAGCTCTGCCAAAGGTGGAGACAGAGCACATCGTGTTTCAGCAGCTCTGAGAAACAGGGCAGAGTGTTTTACCTGCTGACAGCTCCACAGAAGACCCCAAGCTCCTGCTGCAAAGGGCTGCCAAAAGCCCCAGGTGCTGGCATCATTCCAGCTGCTTCCCCTCAGCTCTTTTCCCTGCTGCCCTGTGCAGGCAGTGAGAGAAGGTAGATGGGAATGAGGGAAAGGCTTCTCAGCTCATTTGGYTCCCCCTTTGACAAGGYATTTGTCAAAACTCCATGCRTTTTCTGCATGGGGTCATTTAGATCTGTGAGGAAGCACCATTTCAGATCACCTGRTATAAGCTTCTGGAAGTTCSTCTTGTGTACYTCAAAAGTACAGTTGCTRTGAACCTGAAAAGTGGMTATCTGAAAAAAGTGGCTCTGGGATGCGAGGGATGTAAGTGTCAACCCTTCAACCCCAACTTGTCAAATGTTGTTCTCCTTTACTGCATGGAAGCCTCACTTAAGCACAAGCTTGTTTGCTTATTTATTAAGTACATATGTTTTATGGAGTCTATGATCTGCAGAAAACATTCCAGCTTTTGGACCCAAGGGCAAAATGCTTCTTTCCAATCTGTACAGGCGATCTTTATGATGAAACTTTGCTCTTCCTAAGGGATTTCCACGTATTGAGGGAAAGAAGGATATCAGAGCTCAAATCCACCAGGTGTATCTGAAAGGAAAAACCTGCTTTTTTGTCCTCCTCATTGCCTCCCTTGGCAAAAGGGGAAATGCAAAATGGAAAATGCACTAGAAAATATGATGATAGGGGGTGTTTTATTTTTACTAAAACAACAGTTCTTTACTATGTCTGGTTGCTTTTTGCAATGAAATAATAGCTCMATTAGTATTAACAGGACTCCATAGCTCAACAAAGGAATGGAGATACTTCTCAAACACTTCGGCATTTTCAGTGAGAAAGCGACATTTGAAAAAGTTTCCTTTCCACTCTTTAGATGTGTGTGATCTTGGATCACCCCTCTAGTTTCTCTTCCTTTTTTTTTCACCAAGYGTAGTCATTTCCAATAAGGTTCATGAAGGGTTTCTGCTTTTGAAGGTCCCAAATGGCTTAAATCACTCCTAGCACAAATGCACTCTCTATTGTGGAAACTGAAACCTGCCACACCATAAGGTGATCTGTATATTAGAACCAGATATCCCTTCACATCTGTATTTCCAAGCAGCAAAGTGGTATGTTTTGAGTTAACCTACTTTCAGAGTGGCTCATCAGATAGAGATATAGCTATAAATACTGCTAAAGGGCTGGTGTTTGCCAGACTTTTGCAAGGATGCTGGCAGGGGAAGAGGAGGAAGCGTAGGCAAGGAGTACTCTCCTTTGCAAAGTACTTATCACCTACACAAACTACTACAACTGCACACCATGGTGGAAGGGCACCTCTCCTTCCYACTAAGGAAAATGTGGTCCCTTTCCAGATGCACAAAAAAGATTTGGGGGCTTCAGGCTGGACCCCTGCTGGCTCCATCCTCTAGTACTAAATGCAAATGGTGTGACATGGTTTGGTTCTTCCCTGCCAAAACAGGGTGGTCTGATATGCACCAGAAGCAGTCTATGGGCTTTATCATCCTCTAAATGCCCTGACACAGACTGAAAAGGGACTGATAGGCCAAAATCCTCCAGGGAGTCAGTTTACAGTGAAGACTGWGAACAAACACATGCCCAAGCCTGTGCCACGCTCCTTTTTAACTTGCCCATGCACACTCAGACAAGAAAGCCAAGCCACACGGAGCATTTGAGCAGGACAAGGCAAGACCAARTCATCTGTGACCTGGAGTGGAGAGGCCACACCATCACAGTGTGCTGGCTAAAGAGAGCAGTCCCACCTCCAGCTGAGTTCTTCCCCTCATGAAATTCAGTTGACTGCATCTTCTCTGCAGAGCTGCCCTTCTTGCCTCTGCACCATGGTATGTGGGGTCATGGAGCACCAAGACATCTTCCTCAAGACACAGCTGGAAGGCACCATGCAAAGCCGTTCACCTGACTTTTCCTGTGTGATGGATGTCCCCTAAGCATGTGGAAGRTGTTGGCTAGATATGCTCCAGATATATTTAAGAGGAACATAAATGTTAAACATGGAAATCTCCACTTAGTTTGATCAGTCCCCTCCAGCAAATGTGGGGGGAGAATTTTGCATGAGAGAAGGACATAAAATGGACATTGGCACCTTCTCCCATTCAGTCAGTATGGCAGCTGCACCTTCAGCTCTCCTCACCCACTTCTYCAGTACTGTCTTCATTTAAATAGAATTTCAGCTTCCTCTGGGCAAGACATGCATTTATGAAGTCTAATATGGAAATTTTCCTGCAGCAAGGCCACTTATTGCTCCAATTTCAGTTAACTGCAGTGTAGATTTTATTATTCATAGCCAGAGGCTTGTGTAAATTTCTGGGTTGACTTCTCATGTCCTGGCAAGGGCAGAATGTGAGCTGAGGTGCTCAGGTTTCACAACGAATTACTGTGGGAACTGGCTCACGCCATCCTAGCACAACTCAAGGAGTTTGGGAAGTCCAAGGGGAATCTTGTGAGAAGGAGCTGATGTGGTTGGGTTTCCTGCCGAGCCCCACTGAGATCCTGGGGAAGATAGCACTTCCCAGTGCTGCTCCACCAGAGAAAGCAAGCAGAGCTTTACCACTGAGTTCACTCTGTGCTTGACCCAGCCTTCCTACTGCTTCAGGGTTTTCTAGGACTAATCAGAAYTGATAACAAAATAATTCAGAACAAGAAAGTGAATGCATTTGGGGTTTCCGTGGATTTACATTAGGATCTGAGTTCATTACAATATTGATTTTGACTAGGTYCAATCCTTTCTAAAGGCATTTCAACACTATTTTGGTGCTGTATGAAAAAGCAATTTTTGTATACCATAATAAACATATTCATATGCATGTAACTGTATATGTCTCCAGATATGTATCTCCCCCCATGCTGSAGCATTGCAAAACCATTTATAATCTATTACAGAACCACTTGAAAATTACATTCATCCCCAGATTTTAGTGACTCACATRAACTCTAACTACTCCTTGATTTCTATAAAGATTATTTCTGGCCTTACTCAAAAATTTATGGCTTTACATTTGCATACATATCATTGGTGAAAGAGTTTGTGTTCAGAGGGGGAATATCTAAATCATATCAAGTATGATTTAGAGAMACATAATTTTCACATGACAAGGGAAAACACTTTCCWTGATCTAATACAGTTTTAAAGGTTGAATAGTTGTCCTCCTTAATGATGAATGATTCAAAAGTCAGTGCAAAGGAGATGCTTTCTGTTTTCTATCTATGCAGAGCACACTTGCTTCTTATTAATATAAATCAYAAATACATGTGACTTTTAATATAATAAATTCATGTAATTTTCACAAGTTTTGTTGAACATAAGAATTTTTGCATAGCGTATACACAGTTTGAAATACTTTACTATCAAAGTGGAAAAGCTAGTATGATTTTTACTCCAATGTTAATAATATTTGGGGGCTAACTTTGATCCATGCATCAATTTTCCYTTTACACAACTGTAAAAGTACAAAGGATGTTTTGTACTGTAAGTTCTTAATACTTTCTTTGATTGAAATTGGCTCTGTCCTGGAATTAATCTAAAACTCCTGAGTCAATCAGATTTAAGAAGGTATGAGTTTTTACAAAATTCACTAARCTCCAACAGTTTTTGAAGTTTGATCTGAGAATCCAACCTATCAACACATGTGGGCATTCATTACAGTCCTTGACAAAGTTTAGTGTACTGCTAAAATAAATCAAGGCTGGATAAAGAAAAGGAAACCACATTTTAATTTTTAMTTCAGAATCCTCAGGTTCAAGTTTTGGAGGAAAATCTTCAGATTCAAACAGTGGATACATACAAACAAATGAAAGACTTCCTTGTTATTCAGAAAATAATTTGATATTTTTCTTATGTTGCATGCACAAAAATCAAATTTTTTAGATGTTACTTCGAAATTGAGAGTTATATTCTCTTGTGACAGTGCAAGATTTAATTTTTAGTTCCCTACCTCCTTTGATTTACGTAAAATAATGAGTTGTGTGCAGGAACTCACACATTTCAGGAAACCTTAATTTTCTGGGGGAAAATAATTCTAAAAAATCTTACTTGATAATAAGTTAATGTTCTGAACAGCTTTGAAAAGTCAGGGCTTTTTTTTACAATGTCTCTGTATTTTCCAACGTGATTGTTAACAGAACAAAATATCCATGGTTAGGTCTGGTAAGGATCTCTTTCCATAATGCTCTTTTGTCTGTATAACAATAATAAAAGCTTTATTGGCACCTATTTCACATGACCTCCATAATTCTCCTGTGGCTGACCCTAACCAGTACCAATAAAACCATGCATTTTCTCACTGTACATTAAAAAAAAAAAAAAAAAGGTAAAACCGTGTAAAAAAGTAAATTCCAAAGATCTTTCTAGAAAAGTCACTTTAAAACTTGATTGTATTATAATTATTGTCTCATTTTCTGCAGGGACTACTTTTTTATTTTAGGATCTCATATGCTTTACTGATGGTTTATTTTCTCCCTGTCTCTCCATCTCCTGTCAAACAATTAAATACTTCTGAAAGGGCCCTGGAATTTTAACACAAAGGAATATATATTCCCCAAAATCATTCTCGAACTCTTTTCTTAGTTAATATATTCAGGTACCCAAGGATATTCTCCAGGTCGATAATTTACCACGGGTTAAAATAGCAAGGAGCCAGCTCTTAAGGGATGCTATTCATGCTGCGAGTTGTATGGCATCTCTAACGAGCAATAAATAGGCATCGCGAGCAGTCAGGACATGCCACAGGCTGRAGTTTCCATCCAAAGCACTTAGTGACTATCTGTGAATAATGAACACATTCATGGGACGCAGCATGGGTTGTGCAGCATCCTTGAAAGGGGAAAAGTTCKCTTCCAGTGTCACTGATGGTGGAGAATTCAGCTGGACTGGGTTTATAAAGATAATACACTGGAAAGAAAAAGAATTTGCTGTTTCCCCATCTTCAGGGACCCGTTAAAATTTACTGCAGATTCAGGAAGGAATCCACGAAGTGTTGCTGCACTCAAGTGCCATTTAACTCWCATTTGAGGTGCTTTAGGGTTTTCTACCTGCAGGAAAAGGTTTCCCACTGCTGTGTCCTTGTCCTTTCCGCGTTCCCCTCTGCAGAGGCCACCCAAAACCGGTTATCCCCATGAGATGTGCATCCATCCAGGGACGGGTCTGGTAGGGACACCCCTCTGAAAAGTCCCCTCTGCTTGTCCCTGCGAGCTCCAGCGGGGCATAACCCACCACCCCTGGGTCCTGCTCCGCACCCGCCACTTTTTGAGGACGGCAGAGCGGGAGCAGGGACCTGGCAAACTCCAGAGGGACGAGAGATGCCCGGGTGGGAGAAGTCGGGTGGCTCCCGGGAAGGTGAGCGGGCCCCCCTCTCCAAAAAAGGAGCAGGAGAGGAAGGTGTTACACAGAGGGGGTGCAATAACCTTCTGTTGATCTTTATTTTATGGGGGTTGTTTGCTTGTTATTTTGTTGTTTTCTTGTTTTACCATCCCACCACCTCTGCTCCTCTGAAGGAGTTTTGGACATGAAAAAGCAACACTGCTTTCTAGGAACTATTTTTGCATTTTGGTGGCTCACTACTGCTTACTGGAGATATTAATACAGCTTTACTTGTTTTATTTTTATACCTAAACACCTGAATAGAACATGTCTGAAACTGTTTTTAAGTACACACTCACTCACTCACACACACACACACACACACGTATATATATGCTGGTCTATGCGTATAGTTGTAAATAATAAATATGTATTTTGTATCTATATAATACATATATACGATACATATATACAATGCCTATATAAAAATAGTATAAATATATGTATGTATGCATTATATATATATAAATAAACATCGACCAGAGGCAGATTGGCCAAGAATTCCCTTACCCCCAGCGATGCCGTCTGATCTCCTAGGAAGGTGTCAAGGACTGAGCGATCTGTTCAGCACTGCTTTTTTTTTTTTGACGCAGAGAAGGGAGCACGATGCCCCTGCCCAAAGCCACCTCTGCCCGCAGCGCTGGGGGTCAACAGCCTCCCGCAAAGATCCGGGCTCCAAAAATCGCGGCCCTTAAAAGCAAAGAGGAGCAGAGGTTAGGGGTGCTAGCGATAAAGCCTGTCTTTCATTTTGCTYCTATTTTACGACACATCGAGGCAGTGAAGGGAGAGCGAGGGGAGACATCAAACACCAGCAGGGTAATTGCATTCACATTGCAGGAAGCCGCTCCGCTCCGTGCGGGAGGCGGCCGGGCAGCTGCGGGAGTGGCCGCTCCGCCAGCACCGTGACTCACTGCAGGCTCTTGTCACACGCACCGTTTTCGGCCCCAAATGTAGCCCTCCGCCTGCTGATTCCCTAGGAACCCGGCCCCAAATCCACACTTCTGTCTGCCCTCTGTGTGGAGCAAACCCCGACAGAGGCTCRGGAGCCGTCGGAGATGGTGACGGGGAAATGTCCCGCGGGCACCCCACGCCTTGCGGCCGGCGGGCATCCCAGGCCAGCGGTGGGCACGAACTGGAAGGCAGGACTGTCCAGACGAAGGGACCCCGCCGGCAGCAGGGCCAGGGCCACGGCCCGAGGCCGTTCCACACTTCGTGGA
>CADDXX010000504.1:235776-250810 GCA_902810485.1 Alauda arvensis
CCACAGATTGCCTGGGGAAGGGTTCCCAGCTTCCTTCCTTCCTTCCTTCCTTCCTTCCTTCCTTCCTTCCTTCCTTCCTTCCTTCCTTCCTTCCTCCCTCCCTCCCTTCCTCCCTCCCTCCCTCCCTCCCTCCCTCCCATAGTTGCTTTTCCTCGCCGAACTCCGCCTCATTCCCCCGGTCTCATTTCCAATCTTCTCCGTCCATTCTTCTCCTTTAATCCAGAGATCTCCTTTCTCCCATCCCACCTCCTCTCCGCCTTTGCCGTGGGTTCGGGCTCATCCTTCCCTCCGCCCACTTACACTGAAGGGTTTAGGCAGGAGGACAGCCAACCCTGCCCTGCTCCGGCTGCCCAGGGCACCCTTTSGGGACACCTCCCCGCCCCTCCCTTCCTCCCCGCTTCCCTCTAGYCCCTGCTCCTTTTCCTTCTCCCTCTCCTCTCTGCAGCCTTCCCTTCCCTGCACCGCTCCCCCCGTCCTCAGTCCTTTGGCTCCCTCTAGCTCCGTCCCCTCCCTCCGTCACCCCGACCCCTCCTCCTACGCGGACCCATCCTTTCCTACGCTGATCCATCCTTCCCTCCGCCCCGGCTGCCGCCCTCCCGCCGGCGCCGCCACTCCTGTGGCTCGGCTCGGCTCGGCTCGGCCCGGACTCGCTCGGCCCGGACGCGCTCGGCTCGGYTCGGACGCTCTCGGCCCGGACGCTCTCGGCCCGCCCCGCCATGGTGCAGCTCGGGGCCGGCCGCCGAGCCCCTCCGGCCCCGGCCGCGCCGCCGGCCTTCAGCATCGACAGCATCCTGCAGCCCGGCCCCCGCCGCCCGGSCAGGGAGCAGAGCAGAGCCCGCTGCGCGCTGCCGGAGGGAGAGGAAGAGGAGGAAGAGGAGGGAGAGGGGCCTGAGGAGCAAGACCCCAGTAAAGGCTCCAGCGACTCGGGTACGGAGCCAGCAGCCGCCTCGGGCTGCCCCGCACGTCGGGTCGCAGTCCGGCCCCCACCCAGGCGGTACCTGGGCACCCCCAGCTCCGCCGGGCCGGGCCGGGCCCACGCACACGCACACAGACATACACACAGGCACACACACAGACGCACGCACACCGCGAACACATTCTCAGACACACGCAGATGCAGACACAGACACGCAGACACAGACAGACAGGAGGACACAGACACGCACACGCAGACACACACGCACACGCAGGAGAGGAGGCTCCGCGGGGGGACGCGGGGAGATGCCGCACACGCACCAACCTGCTTCCAGGGTGTTGTACCCCTCTCCCGTCCTCCTGGGGCTGTTCCGTGCCCAGGATCCTCTCACTTTCCTGTCATACAGCTGGCAGAGGGATTTCCTTGGATCCTTTTGGAAGCGCCTCACCCTTCTTCTCCCCTCTGGAGAGTGTGGGACGGCGGCCAGCCCTGGGCAGCCCCCTCCCCATCCTGTCCCCCACCCTCTCCCTGCGCTCCGCCGGGCCGTGCGTGCATGCGGGGCGGGGGCGCGGGCTGCGGCGGGGAYTGATGCTGTGCTTTGCCCTTGCAGGCAGCGAGTCCCGCCGGCTCCGGGCAGACGGGACGAACCGCGGCCTCCGCCCCGAGGGCGGCGATGCGGGGTCCCCGCTCCCCACGGAGGGACTACGCGGTCCCCGGCAGCCGCAGCCGCGAGAGGCCGGGGGCTCCGGCGCGGAGAACGGCAGATCGTCGGCTGCAGGCGGCAGAAAGAAGACGCGGACCATCTTCTCCAAGAGCCAGGTGTTCCAGCTGGAGTCCACCTTCGATGTGAAGCGCTACCTGAGCAGCTCCGAGCGGGCCGGGCTGGCCGCCGCGCTGCACCTCACCGAGACCCAGGTGAAGATCTGGTTCCAGAACCGCCGCAACAAGCTCAAGAGACAAATGTCATCCGAGCCCGAGGGCCAGGGGCCCGGGCCGGCCGAGCCCCCCGGGGAGCCGCAGCCCCCCACTGCCGCCTCGGCTCTCTCCTTCCCGTCCCTCTACAAGGACAGCCCCCTGCTCAGTCGCTGCTTGCTGCCGCTGCCTTTTCCCCTGCTCTGCCCGGGCAGCGCCATCCCCTACCTCTGCCTCCCCGGGCCGGGCAAACACTTCAGCCTGGTGGATGGGGACGTATAGCCTCTCCCCTGGCCCCCGACCTTCTCTTGTCRGGGGCCGCCCCCATTTTATTTATGACCCCGCTGTGCCGGTGGAGTCTCCGTCTTCGCCACAGCCGCCACCCGGCCCACGGAGGGGCCGCCCGGGCTCCCCTCACGAGTGTCCGTGAGCTGCCGACACTTTGTTAAAGCTCGAAGGGGGCTGCCAACCCGCTCTCCATCTTGCAGCGCTTTCTCTGTGGTCAGGACGGAGGAGATGACACCACGGAGCCACCAAAGAAACCGGGACGTGCTCTGCTTGCCTCCCTTCCAAATTATCCCGTTCYGGTGTTACAGGAGGGCCGATGCTCTGCCTCAGACCATGGGGACCGTGTCCCCGCGTCTGTCCCAAGCGCCGTGGCGGTCGCTTTACCGTGAACYGAGTCACGTTTCATACAGATTGGTAATGGCGAAGGCCGCTCGTTGCTTGTCTATCCCAAACCCTCCACCTCTAATATCCCTCAGAGTAGCTTCTCCCCATCTTTTACATGATCAAAATGTAGACACCTTTCCTCAGATCTGGTTCTTAAACTGTGACTTTCCTGCTTTTTTCCCCTTTGGAAGAAACATCTCTCTTACACGTTTTGTGCTAATTGCTTCTCAGACTGGGGCTCGTGTGATGTTTTTACAGAACAGACAAGCTGTCTCTTGTGCTAATCCCGCCCCAYGGAATCCCGTGAGACGGTTTTACCTGCTATCCTAGGGTAAAGAAGCGGGGGTTTAAATTTTTTTTATATCTATCCACATATAAATTTGCAAATTCTTTTGTCATCCTTTGGTTTCTAAGTTCACACGCTTTATATCCCAAGTTTGGAAATAAACCTTTYCAGAAAGTTGAAACTCTTGCCTTTTCAATAGTCACTGCTAGGYTGTATCAAAGGAAAGATATTTCCTAGAGTGCAGAGATGGTTTTTATGTTACAAATAAAAAAGCACAATTTAAAAAGAAATCACACCCGTGGCATTACGAAATTCACCCTTGCATGTGCAAATGGCAACTCATCGATTTTCCCAGTGGGGAAAAAGGCACGATAGCTGTTTCGGCTAGATAAGGAGGGGTTTTCTTTCCTTTTCCCTCTCTTCCTTATATTTTTCCGTGGGCAATTGATGCAGGTACGCAAGGACCCCCCATCCCAGCGCAGACGAATCCCCGCGGCTCGGGGCGGCTGCCGGGGTTCGCTCCCGGCCGGGGAGGTGCCGGGGCTGCCGCGGGAGTCCTGCAGCCGGGAGCCGAGGCCGGCTCCAGCCGAACTCACAGAAACGCTTTCCTCGGCTGTCTGAAGTTTTCTGGCCGCTGCGGTGATCTAGGAGTGTTGTTTGACCTCTCCTCTCACTTTTTAAGCCGTTTAGAATCAGTGTCAAGTAGCAAGCGGTGTCTCACAGAGTCCTCTTGCTCTGAAAAAAAAAAAAAAGAAAAGAAAAAGAAAGAAAGAAAAAATAATTAGAAAAAAAAGTCGAGGCTGTGGTGAGGGTGATGTAAGCAAGTGGACAGGCTTAAGGGGACCTGCCGGGTGYGCTTCTTAGCTCGGGTTTCCCCAAACTGCCACTCCCGGGAAGGTGCAGGTGTCGAACTGACGGTCTGGACCACAGGACTCACGCTTCTTYTCTCGTCTGAATTTATAATGATAGTTAAAGGAATTAAAATCCTCTAAGTCTGAGAGTTTTAGGTGTGGCTAAAAACACATTTCCCAGAGTGATGATCTATGGTTCCTCTTTGTGTTTCATAACTGACGACATGTATCGGAAACTTCCTTTGGTTGTTTGTTCTAATATTTCCCGTGTCTATATCCCCTTACTTGACTACTGACWAATTAATACCAATAGAAGTAAACCCACGTTTTTCTAAATCCCTACCAATGGAAGTTTAATCAGATGCAACAGCTAAATCCCTTTCTTTAGTTCTTTAACATGGGACTAAACTTTATTTAAAGTCTCTGTCCTTCCACATGACTGCAGCCTCGGATTTCTCCGTGGTGAAAAATAACCATCAAGAAATCGTTATTCTGCAGTTAACCTACTTTTCATTACATTTATCAAACCATTTTCAGTCTTCTCCCTGATTTATCAGTTTTTCCTTTCAAATTGTTGCTGGAGTTACAGAAGCAACTGAAGGAAAATACGAACCCACGAAAAACGGGGGGCGAGGGGAGGTTTGTTTTTTTTTTCAATAGAAACAACGAGGGAAGAGTAGTTCTGCAGGCAAGAGTAGTTAGCACTCGGTCACGTTTCACTACTGGCTTCTGACAGACCCCAAAGCTACGATCATTAGGAGTTAATGARCAACGAACACCCGAAACACCCGTGTAGCTGGCTGAAGTAAAGAACTACCCCAAAATATTCGTTTCCCGTCAAGGTAAAAGTGGTGGTTCTGAGAGGATTGGCCAAAAGTATTATCCAAACTGTTGCCATRCAGGATGACACGGCCAGTGGCCAGTGACTTGGGAAGAATACCAAGTTCAGGATGCATCGGGATTCCCAGCCCAGCAGTCAATGCTGATCACACTGAATATTATTGAYGTTTCTTTTACAGCTCGAAACAATTGTGTTTGCTAATATTAATTGCTCCTTACTACAGCAGGAGATTGCTGCAAGCCACTGTATGGCTAACCTGTTGATGGGAGACTTCAAGGAATGAAACAGATCACAACAAAACTAAACAAGAAAACAGGCAAACGAAGCCCAAACAAACCCCCAAACCAACCAATCAACCAAAGAACTCCAAACCTCAAAAACAAACAAACAAACAAACAAAAAAAAAAAAAACCCCAAACAAACCAAAATTCCCAAACCCTCAAATCCCAAAAAACTCTGACAGAGCTAGTAAGCAGTTTGAGAAAAAAAAAAAAAAGAAAAAAATCCAAAGAAACAACCAACAAACCACATCAAACCAAACCAAACCAAACAACCACTTCCAACTCCAAACAGTGCTAGAGAAATTATTTTTTAAAAAATTATTATTAGAATAATTAGAAGCCCTGATGGTGCTGAGAGATCCCCTGTGTTAGACATGGCACATATGTACTAACAGGCTCCTTTGGAATTCTCTATAAACTGAATAGGAAAGAAAGATATGTGTTAAGACCTGGCATCTGAATCTTCCTGAAAAAAAAAAGGTAAATAAATATGACATTTATCAACAGGAAAATATATTTAAAAAGTGGTTGGATACATCCATGAATGCATTGTGTACATACACAAATGCATTGCTCATTGAAAGAGTGCAATAAAAGGGTTTAAAAATTCCCCTCAATCTCTCTCTCCTCCACCTATTCATAAAAGCCCCACAAGACTCATTCTAGGTGCAGTAGCTCCAGAAAACTTGATTTTCACTTCATTTTCACCTGTTATGCCATAAAACTCCCAGAGTTTAGGATGATCACGCACACTAATTTTCTCGTATGAAAGTGTGCTGACGATTAAAAAATGAAATTTTTTTCTGCTAGAGAAAAAGCCTACTCACCTCTCTGCTCTTTTGGAAGGTTTTGGAAAGCTCCCCTAAGACTGGTTTTCCACTAGAGTCACCTAATCAGGAGGCTGACCAGGCACTTGTTTAGTTTAGTTTTGTTTTGCTTTGCTGTTCTCTAATCATCACGTACACACACACCTTGATGGACCAGCACAAGGACACCGTGCCAGCCTTGTCATCTCCCCTGCTGTTTGAATTTCTGCTTCTGACCAGACTGGGGCTCACCTGCATGAGGTGAGGGAAGGTGTGCTACAGGCTAGAGAGGGAAGAGTTAATTAGAAGGAGCAGGAGAGGAAGACATGGCCATGCCTGAAGGTGGCTCTAGAAAGGGCAGAAGCACAGCAGCAGGTAAGAGATTTTCAAGCAAAATTTTGTTGTGCTCAGCTGTGAGACTTTTAGGCCCTAGTGGGCAATGGAGGCTGTTTTTACAAGGAGCYATGTGGTCAGAGTATCAAGAGGTGTATCTGGAGTCAGCAACCCAGTAAACCAGTTACAAATCATGGGTCTACCAGGACAACTGGGTATTGTGACAGACCAGAAATGATGGGGGACTTTGAGGACAAATGTAGTGGAAGAACACTGTGTAAAACCTCATTGTACAGACCCTCYTCTGAATTTTGGTTCCCCAGTCTGCTGCAATCCTAGGTGTCCTTTGGGACAGTGATTTCTGAGCTGTTCTGGTTGAAGCATAGGTCACCCCAGCCTGCTCAAAGCTTTTTCATCAGTTTGGGAATTGTTACACAGAAAGAAGTGACACTTTATTAAACAACAGATCCTCTCCCACAGCTTTGATTTTTTTGTCTCTTTCACACTTAGATTTAGAGATCAGAAGTATAACCTTTACAGAGGATGCATCATATGAGGAATCATCTGTGCAAGTTCTTTTTCATGGCTGTCTTCTATTTTGAATTAAATTATTGAACCAGCATGGCTTTTATCAAGTGGAGATGCCATTTAATAATTGATGAAGATCAACACTTGATTGAATCTGGATTAGCTTTCATCTTGGCTGTTCTCCCCAAATCTGCCAGATCCTCATTTCTTCCAACAACCAGCTACTGGGCAGCTACAAGTACCTCAGTTCTGCCAATAGATTTTATTTGGGAACCCTCAAAGTTTTATTTGACCACTAATGAGAAAAACAAAGTTACACACAAGCCAACATGACTGTGAGATTGGTGTGAACTCTTAATTCTTTCTGAAGATCATGAGCAAAAATATTTTGCTATAAAATAATCCCTGTATGCAGTTATTATGTCGTTCTAAAGTAACACTGATGCTCAAATTGGAAAGATTTGTCTGCCAGTTAATCAGAATGTTGTCTGCATTCCAGTCCTCTGGGAGGTGTAGATCAACCTACACATGTACAGACTATACTCASTGTGAGATATATATACTTCCTTAAGTTACTCCTGACAACACAGATATTCCCTTTTTCTCATTTTTGTAAATAAATTACAAGTTTAGATCTATTTTGCAGGTAAATAGCTGGGACCCATGGACAAATGTCTTTCACTCTTTCCTTGCAATTGTTGCAATGTCTACTGAATCTTTCACTTTACTGGGTTTTAGTGAATCTTTTGTGTGAACTGRTAAATATCTGAGCATCCCCATGTTCTTTCATACAAACAGATTTAAAATATCTTTACACTGATTCCCAATTATGAACTGAGTAAATACCTGGTGCTTCTGTATTTTCAGGTATGTTTGTATGTGCTGTARCATATAGTAAAACACTAAAAAACTCTACATGGTTAAGAAAAGTTTTGTTTTTAGCGATTTCCAATGTTTTGTACGTGTAGGATTGTTTGATGACTTCTGTGTCCCATACAGTGACATAACTCTGCCTTTTTGKGCTACATGAGGGAAGCAGTCTGGAGCTGTTATGGTATTTACTGTGTAATTTCAATGTTTGCTTAGAGAGCCATTAATGTGAAATTATAAATGCAAAGAACCCTAATTACTCTGTAGGAAATGTTATGTGGTAGGATGTGCATGTGTTTTTAAAACACGCTGCAATTTGTGGATTTGTAACTAAATATCTGCATTCAATTTCCATTATTAAATAATTACTTCACATATGTGTTTGCTTCCCTAGACTACCAAACCTGACATTTAAGTGGGTAAGGAGAATGGCACTAGTTTGTATATCCTTGTGTTAACAAGCTTTTAATAACCATGTGGTAAAGTTGTAAAATTGGGGTGCAGGCAAGAGAGATGAAAAGATATCAGCTAAATTAAAAAAAGAAGTATGCTTAGCATTGTAAACCTACAGATTGCATCATAAAGTCTGTGCAAAACTACCTGGAAAATTCAGTTATATTTTCATATTAAGGAGCTCACAGAACTGAAAACATATCAATTAACAGGYTGTTTTCAGACTCTTTCATAGCATTTCCGTGGTGTTGTTTTGTTAGAAAAATATTTTAATAGAATAATATTTAAAAAAAATTAGAAATGCAAAATATTTGGAAAATAAGTATGAAAACTAACAACTCACTTATTAAGACAAAATGTCACYTTTAATGAAACTCAATCTCTCAGCCATTTACATGTCTCAAGGGAGACAGAGAGTCCATAAACATTGATATCAGAAATAGCAGATGACTGATACAGTCATGGCATCAGTCCCCTTTGTCATGTCACTGGGCTCTGATCTAAATCAATGGGGAAATGTCCCCTAATATGCTCACTTGTCCTTTTATTGAAAAACCTTTTGCCCTGGGTCAGATGCCAGGATCAATGAATCCTCATGTTTTCTGTTGAATTCTCTGAGTTCACAAGTGGAAGGGGCTCCTCAGGATGGTGACAGCAGCAGCAGCAGGGGACAGCATCTGAACTGAAAGCACCTTCCACAGTAAATCTGGCTGGGATTGCTGTAARCAAACCCAGAAACATTTTAAGCAATTTGGGGAGAGGCTCTGACAACTTCTGAAAGACATGCATGTGTAAACACGTGGCTTTTCAGTCTACAGCTGTATTTTGAAGAAGTGCTATTGTCAGGCTAGACYAAACCACTCTGACCCTCACAGATCTGCTTGGAGGTTGAGCAGCACATCTAGCAAACTCATTGGGGTATTGATACCAAARTAAGTCAAGTGACTTGGAACCAGTCTCTGTGGTTTGTTTTTGTTTTTGCCTTTTTTTGGTTTGTTTGTTTTGTTTTGTTTTGTTTTCCTGAAAATAATATAAGTTCTTCTGTCAATAAAAATGCTGAGAAACCCATGGTTTAATTTGCTGGGTGCAGGACCTGGGATTTGTGGTACACCTGGCTCTTAGAAATGGCTAAAGACAAGGAGAAGCTCTTGCATCTTGTGAAAGGTTGTGTGTGCTAATATCCAGTGCTGTTTCTGCTTTCTGCTACAAGGGTCAGAGGAATACACAGTTTATATTTTCAGACTGTTTTATATATCCAGATTATTCCAAACAATCTTTTATGAATATTAAACAACTCCAATGAAATGTCAGATTCACAAATCAAACATTACACAATTCCAACATGAATGAAATAAATGAGCAGAGCACTTATTTTCAACAGACTTTGCAGGTCAAATTCTTTTCCAGTGTCACACAGCATCAGCTYTGCAAAAATTAAAATTAACACCATAATATATAGGTCTGTGAAACAGGGTTGAGTTTCATTCCCAAATAGATTATATCTGGMTTTTGGCTATATTCGAGAGTGTGTAATACATAATCTCTGTGTACATCCCAGTTTACTTTTTAATAGAATTAATACTTGCACCTGGCACCACTCTTTTCTAGTGGCGGGTGGAACAGATCTATAATTGCAATTATTCTCCTCCTTGGTGATTTAGTTCAACTCCCTGTGCCAGGCAGGATATTCCTCTACATTATTCCTACTACTTATCTTATCTATTATTGAACAGTTCTGGTGATGGTGCCTCAATTACCTCCATTACCTCTCTCCCAGTGCTTAACGCTCTGTCTGACATGATTCCCTCCCTCCCCACAAGGAATGGCTTGGATTGTGTGACATGGAGTTTTAGCCATGTAGTTCTTGGTTTGATCCCTTTCACATTCTGAGGCTCCTCCACTTTGAAAAGGTTTACAGTGTCATCAGGACTTGTGTAGTTTTTTCCATCCTCAGGCTTATGAGCTGGGATCCCACCCAATCCTTCTACCACTGACGTGGCTTTTCTTTACCCTTTCCTGAAGTGTTTATTGTGTGTGTTCTGCCTTGTTKTCTTCCCAAATGCACAGACTGAAGTGCTCATACTGCATAGTACCTATGCTGGTGATGTACAAAGTTTGAAAAAGCTTCCTATACCCCCTTTTCTTCATGTTTCGGTGACACAGTACAGTGCAATATGATGATAATTTCATTTTTGTTCAAGGTCTGTGTTTTGATATGTTGCTTAGATTTATTTACAGGATAAATCTTTTAATCAACCCACCTATTCACCTATCTCTACACTTACCCCTCTCTTGTCTGCCTGTCAATATGTTCATCTCACTCTCACTGCTGCTGTGCAATCTCTCCACAGTGTATCGACATCACCACATATTTTGCTCACACAAGCAGATCCATGGCTCCYACCCTTAATTTCAAGTAAGCAGCACTTCTCTCAAGAGCATCTGCCAGTGRTGTCACTGCCCTAAATACTGTGTCCAAGGGAAAATGCTAAAGAAGAAATATGGTTTRTTATGTGTTTAACATAGSAAAATGGGACCCAWYTTGGCTATGATCTTAATGCTGACAAACACAAATGTGGGATCCTCTGYTGAGGAAGCATGAAGCAACTTGAAATCTMCTCCAGTTTTCTCATCATGTGTGCTGGAGAACAMAGCTCAGTAAGGGAGGTCCTGGATGTCACCACACACAGATATGCAAACCAGACTCTTCTATCCGTGAAGATTTCCAAGATTTCCATGATTACATACATAATCTCTATTACATCTGCATGTAACACACTCTGGGACATTTTGCTGTGCTTCTTGGTTACCTGTGAACAGATGGGAATGATTGGAAGAGCAGGGTAATTCCTTAGGGCAGAAGGTGGAGGATAGATGTGAGGGGAGCACACACACCACCAGGGCTGGCTGCAGTGTGCACTCAGATCTGTGCCAGTTTCCTTGGGTCAGTGCTGGGGGAGAAAAGGGCTGTCAAATGTAAAGTGCACAACCTGTTCACCACTCAGGGCTGCTGCTGGTGCCCTCCCACTGCTTCTGACCAGCAGATCTAATTTTGCCAGGATGTCAGGGGTTAATTTTGCCCTATATAATATATATTGCCTTGTCATGCATTTATTAGGCAGTACTTAACCAGAGATAAAAAACTGAAGTGGGGAGAATTAAAGAAGAGGGATAACTTGCCAAGATGCTCAGGGTTATGTGGGAAATCTGTGAGAGGGTGAAGATGAGATCCCAGGCCTACAGAAATTTGATATCYTGACAGGTGGAAGACAATCTTAATGTCTAGAATATCAAAATTCATGTTTCCTTTTTATTATTCCCCCTCAGAAAAGGAATATTTGCTATAGAGCTGGTGAGAATTCTTTCAGCAACATATTTATTTAAATGTAAATGCTGATTCATCTGAAATTTATAATGAGAAAGGAATTATTTGGCTGAAATTATTGGCTCTTGGTCATTCTGGAAACATTGCAAAGCCATCAGAGTTTTTAGATGTCAGTTTTTCAAAATGACAAGTGTTAATTTTGGTATTTGAAACAATGCTTTTTCTTTTTTTCCTGAAAGAGGAAAGAGAATTACAGATCAACTGAATGAAATTTCAAATGTCTGAAGTAGAAACAAAATGCTGAATGCTGACCAACTAGAGAAACTAATTTTCAAATAATTGTGATTATTTTTCWACTTTTGACAGACTTATGTAGAGGACGTCTAAAARATCATTATTTTTGTGGACATGTAAAATGATTTCATTAAAAGATTAAAAAAAATCAATAAGGATTAAAGAGGAGAAAAATACAGAYCCTTCTGAGCATTTTTCTCTAATTTCACCATTCAGAATTGTGTTCAGTTTTTGGATTTAAGGCTGTCTTCTTGTCATGTTTGGGGCTAACCCAACYCAAACTGATGCTTTGGGTTCTCAAGGTATCTGGATACCCACAAAATCCAGACCCCACAGCCATATTTTACTGCGCAAATAAATGCATGAAAACTGTTCCAGCAGTATTTCCAATGGCAGTATGGTGAAATCAGTGTTGATTTTAATTATGCTCTGGAAGCACTCCATGGATGAGCTCACAACTGAGGATGAGTTCAGCATTACGTGAACAAGTGTGAGAAATGGAGTCTGACACAACCAGTGAGGAACAGCTCTGCACAGCCCAGCTTTGTGCACTTTGAAAGGCCTTCATGACCACCCTCTGGAGCATGAAATAAAGGTCCTGAGTGTGTCTGCGACTCTGATAAGTGTGTACGTGTTTCGCCATACTTTGGTTATTGTTCCCTGAAGAGAGTGAGAAAATCATGCTCTTTCTCCATGACTTGAGCAACCCTGCTGAAGAAGTAGCACACACTCACATTTTTTATGAACWTCTGAAATAATGTAAACTCTAGAGAACTTGGAATGCAGAAAYGGAACAGAGCAGAAGTTTTCACACTCCTGGAGAGACTGAAACCTGCTTCAAAATACTTTAAAATCTATAAATATCAGATTTWGTGTCATCAAAATTCAAACTGTAGATCCCCAGAGGACAAAACATTGTCATTGGAAACCATGTTCCTTTAATAGTTTAGGGCTCATTTCCACAAGCTCTCCAGATGGAAAAAAGCTCCTGTTGGAGTAATTCTGAGAAAGATCTTCCAGAATTGGGACCCCATTTGCCTGTAAAGCAAAACGAGTACCAATGGCATGAAAATTAACTACCAATAGTGAAGTAGTTATTAAACCAGGAATCAAATAGCCAAATCCTGAAAAATAATCAGTAATTCACAGTAATTGGCTGTGTATGAATGGAAAGAGAACTCGAAAGGAGGGGAGGAGAACAGCACGTTGTTACAACATTTGGAGAAAGATTCAGTGAAAGRTACCAGTCTGTATGACTACCAGTGACATTTCTGTCCTGTTAGATTAAAATGTATTTAATTTACATTTTAACTTATGTGTTGGATATTACCAATGGTGATATTCTCATTTTAAATTAATGTGGTCAAAACGAGTTCATTAAACCACCATCAAAATATAAAACTTAGAGCAGGTCAAACTGGCTGAAAATGTATGATATGGATGAATCTCAGTGTAGTGGATGGCCACTTGTGATCAGGTGCAAAGATTTAAAGCTGTGGTAATTTTAGTCAAGCAGTGTGTCTGTTCCTGAGTTAATCCTGAAGGATTTAACAGTCTGGAGTTGCAGAGGATTCAAACTTCATTTTTTCAGGCTTCATGAACAAATGGCAGAGCTATGAACTAGATCCTATGTAAACTATTAAGCTTAAGTGATTAGAACATTTGTGACATTAGTTATAGATAATTTAGTGCCTATAATCTAATCTGATTTACTAATGAACTTCTGATGTAACATCCCTTGTTATCTGACATGCCTGGCTGAATATTTTTAAGATTTCTACTGAAGGAGGGACCAATAAAAATTCACACAGTTGTTCATACTTATGTGTTTGTTCTACAGACAAACAATGGATATAATCAGCCACTACACTCAGATTTTTTTTTTTTTGTTCAATTGAGAAGAGACCTTAAAGGTAGAAGACTTTCTGGTGAAAGAAGGTGTGGTCTGAATTTGCCCTTCAACATGCTCCATCTATTTGAAGTCTGAACTCAATAGAAAAACAACCTTAAGACTTCTCTAAGTGCTGGAGAACTGGTCCTTGGTCTCATCCTGACTTAGCGAGGACATAATATTGACTACCACATGTTCTGTACAGGACATGTCCAAAAAATCTAGTTCTGTGAAAATATATCTAATAAGATTCCTGGCTGAACATAACATTTGCCCAATTTATTMATAAGTCAACCAAGGAATCCACATMTGCATTTCTACAATCTATCCTTAGAGAAGTATTCAGTAAGTACTTACAGGGAAGAAAACCCTGCTGAGCTAGTTAATCATTATTTTGAGAGCAAAGAAAAAGGAGAGCTAAACTATAATTATAACCTTGGTGATAATGTATGTAGGAATCTTTCTTAATCCAGGCTAATCTTGTTCCATGTTCTTGCCTACTATAAAAATCTGAACAATTTTTGACAAGATCCAAAGTTTTGTCAGTTGTTAAGAATTAATTGAAAAAATTACTAGAGCACAGCAGCCATTTCAAAGGGACTGACCCAGAACCAATTAGAATTTTGTAACAATTGACCATTCACCACAAAACAGTTATCATGAGCTTTGGCCTCTGAAGTGTGGTGTTGGGGGTGGGGAGAATCAGATTAAAGAAACTTTAATTTTTTTCCCCTTTAACTAAAATATCGTTAGTAGCGGCTTTCTCAACACAACTATCAATCAACTTATCTGGGTTTTAAAGGCTGTGCTCAGCTTGCAGGAACAGCAGTACAGAGTATAATGGATGCTTATCCCCTGGCTTTAGATGATACACAATATAGGTTACCATCTTGAAAAAACAGGTCAGACATAGGAACATTCTTTATCAAATTGCTGTTGACAGCCCAAACAAGAGATTGAAGAACACCACAAAAAGGTTCTTTCATCTAAAGACAACAGAGTTTATAATTGGTCATTCTTGCGTCCTTCATCCTCTCCTCAGCAGGAAAAAGAAAATTCCTAGTGCAAGTTCCTTTCTTGAACATGGTCAGCAYGAGGGTAGGCTGGTGTGCACTGAGAAATAGGTTCAATGTTCAGTCTTTTCTCTTAATGTTCCAGCTACTGACTGGGCAGGAAAAGCCAACAGTGGTCTTAAATTTTGAAAAGGAACGAGAACCAGGTACAACCTTGTGCAACAAGGTTTTTTTTGGGACAACATTTTGGGACAACAGCTATGTGATTGCTTTGAAACAGCAAATAAAATCAAAGGCATAAATATTTGCCAGATTATTCTATAGTGTCTGTAATACTCTGTCTCCTACCTTCAGTCAAAAGAAAATATGTGTAGTATCCATGTATATACATGGATATACAGAAATACGTTGTATACATGGATATAAATGAAATAAATAGAAATACATAGAAATATGTATGTGATCACATCATATGTTTTACTATATACTGCAGATGCATATACATATAAAAACATAAAAATATTAGAAAGCTTGAAAAGGATACTGGAGTCAACTATTTGTTGTTGAAGACTTTTTCCAGAGGATCACTATGTTTAAGATGAAAAAGAAACCTTTTTCTGKTTTTCTGCCTGTTTCAGGCTGTTAAATTTCACCCAGTTAATTCTCATTTAAGTTGCCTTGGATTGGTKATGCATATTTCCAGGAGATATTTGCAAACTTAAGTAGAAAATACCAGAAACTGGAACTTTACTTTCCCCTTTG
>CADDXX010000504.1:250836-315692 GCA_902810485.1 Alauda arvensis
AAAAAAAAAAAAAAAAAAAAAAAAAAAAAAAAGAGATCAGAGCAATTAAATCACTGTCCCACAAACACTTTCACTTTTGCTTACCCTGACACATGTGAGTAGCTCCACTGAACTCAATATAAAGAGAAATCAATAGAACTGGTCATGTGTAACAAGTTAAATATATGAATWAGTGGCTTTAGATTTGAAGCCTGAAATTGGCTTGGAAAAGTCTACAATAATATTTTTACATATTTGATAAACAAAATTCATCCTGAAGAAAATTCATCCAAGAGATTCATAGAGTGCATGAACAGATCCAGCCATTGCCCTAGGAAAAAGCTCAGCTCTGACCATGTTTCTTTAGCTCTGGGTCAATGTTCTGACTGGCAATAGCAAAAAAAAAAAAGCCCAAACTGCACCAGATGAAGATCCATATGGATCCATGCTTCTCAAAAGGAGCAGCAACCATAATGGGTAAATGCCAGGTAGGAAGGCAAAGACCCTCAATTTGGTTATGCACCTATGTAAAGTACCTGTCCAGGAACTGAGTTTCACTTGTAGCAGCCACAGAATAAAAATTTAGAGAGGGGAAAAGGCTGTTATGTGCTTTTTAAGAATATATMAAGGCCTTTGCTGACAAGGGGATCYCTGTAGGGAAACTTCCTGGGTTGGAAGCACAGGACTGCACAGTCTCCTTGTTTTTGAAGGTAAGCAAACCAAGTCCTGGAGGTTTGYTGATGGAGACTCTTTTTTAGGGTCTTATAGTATGAGGTCTTCCCATCTTTCAGCTGGAGGATGACATTGGTAGTTGCTATATGGGAATAGCTGAGGAGAGAAAGTTTGTGACAAATCAAGGATTCTATAAGTGCTTTACCTCTTTGGGTTTCTTGTGTACAACTTGGAAAATTTGCAGACTGTGTTCTATATTGTTTTACTGTACATGGCTTTGAGTAAAATCATTCTAAGGTAGCAATGAATCCTGTCATCTCTTTCCTATGAAATTCAGGGTGTTCAAAGGCAGGAGAGGGGATGAAATTTCATTTGAAGTAAAGTTTGGACCATTCTTAGAGGCACAGCGCTGCCCAAACACCTCAAAGGAGCAGGGGGAAAGGAGATCTGCAGAACAAGATCTTCTTGGCTTCCCTCCTTATGCAAAGAAACAATGTGGGAGTCTCACTCGTGCTTGGTTTCTAGATGAGCATAATTCCAGTCACTTCAGTGGATTTATTTCCAATTCATTTAATGTCATAGTGAGGAGAAACAGACACAAAGTTTGCTTTGGCACTGCACWGTGTGTTGCGTCACTGTCTAGCAAGCTTCCCATTGCACGTTTTTTCAAAGGGATGCATCTGCCAGACCAATACAAACAAAAATAACTTGCATGTGTCTTATGTTAAAGCTGAATGAGAAACGTGATGCCACAAAAGTGTTGTCCATTCAGGACTTAAAGCCCTATTGCCTCATAAAAGATACCAGAGACACTGCATGAATATTTTTTCCTTTCCATATTAAACCACAAAGACTGGGATTGAGTCCTAAAAAGCTTCCATTCAGATAATTTTTATTTTTGCCAGGCATTGAGACCCTTTTGTGCCATTTTGCCTACTCCTCTGCACATGATAATCAATCTTGGAATAATTTCTGGCCTTATTTTAATGATCATAACTTGGTGGTAGTTAATGAGACAAGTCCTGAACATCTCAGTTTGCATGCAGTCTGGAAAACCCATGATGCTCCGGAGGTTGTGTAGACTCCCTAGAGATCTTTCTATGACTTAAATGTTTACTTCTCCTTCTTTTTCTTTCTAGCTGATCTTCTTCACGTATTTATCCGCTAAGTCTTTGGTTTTGCATTGCTCTACTCATTCTTAAAGCCATTGGATGCTCTCAATCAAGCTTTCTAGAAAAAGTTCAATTGTATTCCTATGCTGGGAGCAGAGTGTAGTTTTCAGGATTCCCTGGTTTTGCTCTCAGACTATTCAGTGCATTATTGTCTTGAGCTCACCCTCCCTCTGTGTGAACTGGACTGTGAGCTCTGAGACAGGCCAGTAGTTGCTTCCACGTAAGTGTTTCAACTGGAAGATTCATTCAAAACTCAACCTGCAACAATAGAGTGTGTTTTGTTTGGCTAATTTGTCATCTGTAATGATATCAATGAAGTGATAGCTTGGTGGCAGTCTAAAACAGATTTTACTGTTCATCACTGTTGATCTAAATAAGTGAGACAAGTAGWGTGTTTTCCTAAATGTGTAAAGGGATGGAGAAGAAAGCAAATTTCTACCAAAACTAAGAGCTGAAACAAGCCCAGTGAAGAACAAGTTGTGTCTTAATCCCCAGTCCACCTTCATTCTTACGACTGTCACGTGTAGGTTACTTTTTGCTTTTCATGAGTGCAGGAATAGACTCCTAATTTAGATTCCCATCTGGTCTTATCTCTGTTTTTCTGTGATTTACTATTCACCAGAAAGCTGAGAGGCTGTGAGGACCCATGTACTCCACGACAAGCTGATGCTGTTGTGACATCTCACTGTATCACACTTCATGTCAGGGAGCAGATAAGACCATGAGGAAATATGAAACAAACAAACAAACAAACAAACAAACAAACAAACAAACAATCAAAAACAGAAGAAAACCCTCCAAAACCAAAACACCCCCCCAAAAGAAACCCCATGAAACAATTTATTCATTACCCAAAAGTTGCAGTCTTTGTCTCATCCTATAATTTCCTTATTCACCTAGAAGCTTTCCCTTGTGCTAATTTTTCCTCATGTTTGCCAGCCAAAACTGATGTTTTACAACCTTCATCAGCTTCTGTCAATGACAGATCTCCTATCTGTAAGGCTGACTGTGATGGCAATAGCAGCAGTGAGTGAAACATATATTCCTTATTCTGTTATTCTAAGGAAAGGATAAAATAGATGCCATTTGTGGGTTGATGCAAATTGTAGCTGCCATTGCTACAGTCATCTTTATTGWGATTAATACTGAGTTTATTCTATTTAGCGGTGCCTGATAGAAAATTTTTCCACCTGACTGTTTCTTCAGGTTTGAATTATGGGGTRGAGTTGTAATGTACATTTACCACARTGCCTTCWTTACATACTTCTAGTTGYAGMACACAAATAACTCATGAGAGTTCGTGATCTCTTTTCTGTAAGAGGAATGTCTAGAAAGAGATCATGACTGCCCTGTTATTCATTGTGACAAATCAGCCATTCCCRTCTCAACAAACAGCATCTGGAGGTTTTTGGTTCATGCATTGTGTTCAGCCCACACGTGCACAAGAATTTTCCACACAAGATTTCTCCATGGGATTTGCTGATCAGTGGTAATTGCTCAGGTAAATAATGTATTATTGAGCCCATGGCTGTGTATGCCAGTGAAGATTTATGGATGCAAACAGTGAACGTGGCTCCTGTGAGCACTCATGGTGAGTCTCAGCATTTGTGTTTTTTCCAGAGTGTCTCTGCTTATGAAACCTGAGGACAYAGATCAATTCTGAAATATCTGGATATAAACAAGTATGAATTASCTACAGTRCAAGGGAATCAGTGCAGTGACTGGAATCACAGAACAGCAATGAAGATCTGGTCAGCTGCAGGGGAGATTTTGCTGCTGGAGAGATAATAACCAGATGAAAATCTTTTGATCATACTTTGGACTTTAGGCTTACTCAGAACCAAAGGAAACAGCAGTACAAAAAATGCTGAAATGTCACCATCAAGGAAAGGAAATATAAAATTAAGCAGACTGGAAGCTAACATCAACACACTCTTACCCAGAATATGAAACATTCTGCAAATAACTGTAAAGCTGTGAAGCAGGGATGCTGGTAAGAATAATCTGAAATATCTGAAGGTGGAAATAAAAAAATGAGAATGCTAAATTTTGCAGCATGCTGAGACCCCTACCAAGGTGCTCAGCACTCTTGGCTCTTAACTTCACTTACTCAAGCTGTCCTAGGAGTATTTACAGCTGCACTGCCTCAGATTCCCACAATGTCCATACTCAGCTCATTGTCAGGTCTGTAGTAGAGGTATAGACAGCAGAAGAAATAGCAAAAGTTTGGATGTAAGGGGTTTTCCTTCCAGCTGATTTTTTTTTATCCATGCTAAATACAAACACTGAATACTCTGAAGATTTTCTGTGCCCCTAGGAAGAAAGGTATGACTTGACAGATGTCAGAGAACCCTGGAGGTGAGAGGCTGGAGGCAAGATCTGGTTTTGCTCATGACTCTCTTCCTGCTGTGGGGAAAGAGGATGAATTGCTCACCTTCTCATATGCCATTCCACAGGTGAAGAAGCTCCCCATAGCAGTCCTCTGAAGTACCCCATAGATATTAAGGACAAGCTTTCTAAAGACCTTGGACATCTGCTCATCCTACCCTCCTGACTTCAGYCTGGATGGCTGGTGTGAAATACCCCTCATTTGCATTATGGCTGGACTARAATTACACAAATGTACCACAAAGTAAATATGTTTGCCTCAAATTGCCGTTAATCCAAATTTAAGTTGGAGTCCATTATGGCAAACAGATTAGAGAGAGGAACCAAAAAGGCAGCTTTGAACAGCTAGGATRGAGCAAATGTCACATATTTTGGTTGCTTGCAGCAACAGCAGCAGACTGTTTGTCCCTGAGTGCAGGGTGAGGTAACAGCTCACCCCAGCACTCAGCTGTGTCTCCATGGCCACCCACACAAACAGATTTGGGATGTGGGGTGCAGTTGTGGAGCTGCATGGGAGAAAGAAAAGGCAGGAGCACATGTGGGCAACCTGGAGGTTAGAAAGTGAGGTCACAATGTTAAGTGGAAAAAGAGATAGGGTCTTTTCTATGACAGGTGGAAACATTAGACAGTTTGAAACTGTTATTCTTTGCATTTTACCCTCAAAAAAGTGAATTTTCTGAACTATGAATAAGAGGAGAGAGATATGTAATTACTTTTTATTTTTGATCTGAGTAAAATGAGGAAGTTTGGGTTGAATAAGAGCAAGAAAAGTATTTTTCCCTTCGGCCTGGATATCTGCAGAAAGAAAATTTAAGTAAAATAGCATTTTCTTTTCCCCTGAGAAATGTTTCAGTCAAAATAATTGAGATCAAAAGTTTGGTGCATCACTGACATAAACCAAGAAATATTTGTCTTAGAAACTCAGAAGGTGGCTCYGCTGTATTTTCCTCATCCAAATTACAATTAGTTGCACCTGGACTTCTTCCTTTACTTGGCACAAAAGGCAGAGCTGTAAGCACTTTGACAATATAAATGAAATTAATTATGGATTTGTCATGCCATAGTTAGGAAAGATAGGTATACTTGGGTCATTTGGCATCAAGTCTGGGCTGAGGGGTTTGATGAGAATTAGGAGGCTCCTTAAAAGGTTGGGTCACCTTGGATGATGCATCAGTTTTATAAAGTAAAACTTTCTTTCAATATCATGAGAAAAAAAAATAAAGGAGTTGATCCTTCAGCAATTGTTTTTGGCATAAAGGAGAAAAGAATACAAATACTGGCATAGCTGCAGTTCWGCCTGTCCTTGGGGCAGCTCTCCCATGGGATGTGGTGGTGGGAACACCTCTCACACCCCTTGCTTCAAGAAGAGCAGCTGAAAGAAACATGCTGTGTGTCTGCCTTGCACTCAAATGTTGAACAATTATAAATATTTTTGATGTGCTTCTATGAGTCCTTTGGATCCTGTGTCTTTCTGGAAGCTGACATGACCCTGTCCCTGGAGCCTGCACCAGCACTGGAAGGGCCTGGACCTCTGCTCCAGAGGAATGGCCATTGCTGCTCTGCTTCTTTCAACAGCCCTAGAAACCTGTCCTTTGGGATGGTCTTTGGGATTAAAGAAGTTTTTCACACTGTATTGCAGCTACTTTCCCTGCTTTCTCCTTCAGCAGGAATATGTTAAAAGGCATCCATGGAGAGCAACTTGGAAAAAGCCCCAGAAGAAACACAACTGCCTGTTAAGAACATTTTTACACAACATGAACTAGTACATTTTTGAGTGGTCTGGTCAGCACATGAATGGCAAAAAACACRGACTTGCTCCCATATTTTCTCACTGTGTCTTAACAGGCAACATAATTTGCTCAGATGAAGTTTCCCATCACTTCCCCAGCTCCGTGTTGTCTGCTGGTTTTTCCTTTTAYGTGTTTTTTTCKGTTTAGCTGGTATATGATCAGGCTGGATGTGTTCAAGCACAGGAGAAGGCAATGCAAAACACCCAGTTACAGGTTTTCATGATACTGCCATGCTTCCAGATTTCTTGAGTGAGTCAGAGCTCTGAAGGGTTTGAACTCTTAAGACTACCCTGCCAGTGGGTACCAGCAGAGAGGGCTTCCCTTCAATACTGTGGTTTGAAATGACATCCTTATCTACAGGATTTGTCTTTCTTTTCTAAATAAAATCATTTAAATCCRATAAAATTTAATGGAAACTTAAAAAAAAACTTAAAAATTCAGATACATTTTTTTCATGTGGATGAAATATTTGGGTCCTTCATGTTAGGGAAATAGGTGATTAAAGCAAGCTATTTTTATTACCTTTTACCTTAATTAGCTCAATGTGCATAAAAAGTCATCTGATACTCGAATCTGCCAACTTTGGCTGTTATTTACTTTTCTGGTGGAATTAGTGGGCACCTCAGAGATCTGGGAAAGGATTCAGTGAAATCAGCAGAATTAAATATCCTCTGGTATTTTAATCTAGCTGTGATGACCACTCTGTGGATTTCAAGCTCCATATTCTGCTTCTTGGAGGCAACTGAGCTAAGTACCTCTTGTCTGAACCAGGSTGGGGAATGTGCTCCTGATGCACTCTCACCTTGCAGAGAATCCTTCCCAACAGCTTCATTCCTGCTTGAAGCTTGCAAAGCAGGTGAGCRTTCATGACCTATTTCTGATCTTCCTGCTGTGACAAAAGAGAGAGGAAAATAGCTCTGGCTGTGCCTTGTTTTCTTACCTTCCCACTTTCTGAAGCCCTGAACCAGCRGGCCTCCCCATAACTTCCAGGGAAAGCACTCTCCACAAAGCTGCACAGCCTGCAATGCCAGCTGTGAGCCCAGAGCAATGCTCAGAGGTGAAGGGAGACAAAGATGGTGCCTTTCCTAATGAGCYTCCATTAATGGATAATTTATAGTGCAGATAATGAAAATATTGATTTGGGCTCTTTAACTTTGAAATATTACATTCAGCTTGAGGCAATAAAGACTGTTTGTTATAGTCAAGATAATGACATTGTGGAAGCAGGAAAGCTTTTTGTCATCGATGGGTTTCCACACAAAACAGGGAAAAAGTATTTTCAAAAGGCATGAAGTTATGAAGGGCAAGRGATTGATTTTTATAGGAAAGCAATGATGGTATTTCTAGAGAAATCCCTTATCCAATGACATTTAAGGATAGAAATAGTGTCTCAAATGTATGGCAGTCCTGAGCATCAAGGCCTAGGTGGTGGTGCAGATATATCCTCTGGTGAAGTCCGGCCTTTTATTTAGAAGAATCAGGTCAATTTGTAGATATCCTGATTTGGAAATGAATGTTAGGAACTGAGGAATTTCCAGAGCCTCAGCCTTGTGCCTACAAGCAGACAGATGGCTGTGCCAGGCACTTCACTCTCTGACTGTACAAATCCAGGGTGTGCCATAAGCTCAAATGCAGGCTGCTGTCTTTGGAAAAATGGATTCTTCTGCTTCTGTTTGCCAAAGAGTCAAGATTACATCTCTGATTTATCTCAAAAGGCTGCTGGGAAAGTGCATCCAGTGGTGTTTGTAAAATGATATTACTGAATCGAAGCAGCTACAGTTAGCATTGAAGAGAAATGCCTCTATGAAACTTACTGATATTTTCAGAAGATGCATCTGAATTCTCAGTATTTTCTCTGCATGACACATAACTTACTGATCAGCCTTTTCCTGCTGTTTCCAAAGCATTCCACAGCTTGTCATGGCCTGTATGTGAAGTGCTGTAGCATCCAACACGGCTATGGTCTGACACTGGTGGAGAATGCTGAAGCAGACTGAACACAGATAGAAATAGTGCTGGCTACTAAATGGGAATAACTAGATCTATTTCCATCATTCAGTCTCCTAAAGTTTTGACAGCTTGATCAAACTAATGAACACAAAAGTGACAGACATATTGGTTCACTAATATTAGGTTACCAATCTTTGCCTTMAACCCCCATTAACGCTTCTTCCCTTGCCTGCTAATGTGAGGATAACAGATAGCAGCCAGACTTTCTGGCTCTACCCATGTGCAAAACTTCTAAACATTGGGCCATTTTTGTCTCCCACTGCACTTTGCTATAAAACCACAAGGTTAACATGACCTTCTGGCCCGTTCCATTTTGTGTCTTGTGTTGAGTCGAGCTTTGTTAGGGACAAAAATCTATGTTATATTCCATCTGATCAAAGTACTTCATGCCATCTGCATTCATTTAGCAATACCTAAGACTGGAGAGCATTACAGTGGTATTCTGTACATAGTATTGATTGCCTTCATTTGTAGCTCTTACAGACACCAGACACTCAGTTTTAAAGTTGAGCGTCAGATTTCCCATCTGTAATCTCCAGGTGCTTKCTTTCCCACCCTCCCTCCTTACACAGAAGCTTTAGAAGACTGTTTGAATCATCTCCCTTTAAAATGATTGAAATACTGTTGCATATKATACATTGCAGTTATCTTTTCATAATTTCATCTTTTGTTACATGGCTTAGTTTCCCAATGTCCGCAGAGGAGAAATGTGTTTAAATCTATGATTTTATTAACGTCTYCAGATGTATCTCTTTGTGCTTGGTTGCTAATTTTAGCAGGAGCTGTACATTTTGCATCACTGGAGAGTGTTCTGATGGAGGAGATCCCTGTTAGTTTAGCTCTGTATTTTTGTTCTGCTTGYGTTCAGGTCCTGCTTCAGAGCTGGCAGCATGGTCACAGAGCTGTCTACTTGCATCTTGGCATGAGTAGGTGCTTGAAGCCAGCCCAACTGACAAGCAATTAGATGAGTTCTGGCCATGGAAATACWTGTCAGTGATAAAGGAAAAGATTACTGAAGCATGGGGTATTTTCAGCAAACACGGATTTTGCACTTCAACATATCAGGTGAAAACGTAAAGTGCTTTCCTGGCTAAGCCTCGGAAGATGAAATCAACTGGTTTTGTTAGAAATACTTCAAAAGGAAAATAAAGTRATATAATTGAAAAGATATTAATTACCATTATTATTATTGTTTCTGCCTCCTACCATTTAGCAGAAACTTCTGCAAGGSTTAATCAGATTGTGGCTCAGTAAAGCATTTAAGCACAAAATCGGGTTTAGACCTGCAGATAGATGCATTTATCTTCTGAAAAGCAGACCATCACCCACACCAAGAGAAAACATGTCTGATCCATTAATATCTGTTTAAAGTTACAAAATATCCAGATAAATCTGTCATGAAAGCTTGGAATGGCAGCATCCATGTAATCATAGACTGGATTTCTGTCACTGGCACTGGGGGTCAGKTTCTGAGCCAGCAAAGACTTGGAAGGTGCTCCTATGAGAGCTACTGGACAAAACCAGGGGAAAACAGAAACAATTCCCAATAGTTACAGGAACAAGCGGATATCCTCAAAGTGTTTCAGAATATTAGCAACCCCATCCTTCCAAACCAGTGAAAGGAATACACTTTGAGGTAGTAGCTTTTTATTCATAGAACARTATCATAGAATCATAGAAAGGTTTGGGTTAGAAGGAGCAGTGAGGATTGTCCAGTCCCAACCCCCCTGCCATGGACAGGATGTCAYCCTCTGGAGCAGTTTGCTCAAGGCCTCATCCAACCTGGCCTTGAACACTTTCAGGGATGGAGCACCCACCTTCCTGGGCAATGTATTTGAGTGCCTCACCACTCTCTGAATAAAGAATTTCTTTCTGAGATCTAATCTAAACCTCTCCTTTTTTAATCTTAAACCACATCCCCGTGTGGTGCTGATGTACCTGCATGCACCTTGCAAGCTGCAGTGTTCTGTCCCTGGGGTGAGAGCAGAAATGGAAGGTGTCTGTTCTCTCTGTGTGTTTGGCAGACGTGAGAGGGTGACAATGTAAATCTGCTGCCTCTGATGGAGAGTCTCTTCTGGAACATCTGTAGAAGACCCCATCCAAAAATGAACCATGGGTGTTGTGCAGAGTCTGCTCCTATCCCTGGCTCCTGGCTGCCATGCATGGCTGATTAAAAACCTGCTGGAGTATGAAGCAGAAATGGCTAGATCTCGATTTTTAATGGCTTGAATGAACTTCAGACTTAAACAGCTTAATAAAAAAAAAAAAAAAAAGATGAAGAATCAACTGAAAGATTTAGTGAAGATTTGATTTATTAATTATCAGAGAYCTGGCCTGTAAAATGAAATTTAGTGCAGGCAGCACTCAGCTGGATGAGCTGTTTGGGTAAAAGCTGTATCTGGATAACAGCAGTCGTTTCATAGCTGTTCTTTAAAGGGTTTTGGATGGTAGMAGAGCAAGTTTGCAGCAATAGATCATTCCTACCAGTATGTATTTTAATAGCCTTTAATATAATAATGACAAACCCAGGAAACAGATCTTCAAATGCCAATGAAAAGATTGGTTATTTCCATAGGTGGGTTGCATCCTTCCGTAAAGAATAAAAACAAATAGGAAAGATTTGCAAGAAACTATTCCCTGCAAACAGACTAAATTTATCAAGGAATGTCTAATGACAATCAAACAACTATTTTGATATAATTGATTTTGATAAAACATAAATCATTGCAGAAATGTAAATGTCYTCCCTTTTTTTCCATCTCTTCCTGAATAAATGAGTCCACATTTCCCAAATAAAATCCTTCACAACCACAGCTCCCACTACTGAAATAATGATATGATTGCTCATCACTTGGATTGCTCACTCTTCACCTCTGTTGAACACCAGGAATAGACTACTCTGAAAAGCATTAAAAACAAATGGCTGCCCCACTTCCAGGGATGTTATGTTCATTCAGTGAAAGAGAGGCACTGAGCGTGTTAAGAAAGATATCTTCAAAAAAAAAAAAAAAAAAAAAAGTCCTAAACCATCTCACAAATATTGCTGTTTTGCTGAACAGAAGTCTCTGGCTCAGAATCACCATCCCTGGGAGTGTTCAGGAAATGACTGGACATGGCACTTAATGCTGTGGTCTAGTTGACAAGGGGCTGATCAGCCAAGGGATGGACTTGATGATCTCAGAGGTCTTTTCCAACCCCTAACGGCTCTGTGACATTGCAGCAGAATTGCTCAGTTTTATCCTAAGAAGGGTGCACAAGCTGGCTCATCCATGAGAAGCAAGATCTGGGCAGTGTCATGGGACAAGAGAAAGAAATGAAATGTCAGTGCTGCAAGGGAGACAGGAAAACACAATGTCTGTGCTCACCTGACAACTTCCACCATACCAGGCTGTCTGTTAAAGGACTTTGTGACTGCTGGAAAACATGAAAGATAACATCACAAAACCTTTTCCCTTTTTTTTTAAACACGGAACTGTTAAGAAGTAGCTTGTGAAGAACTTGAAAAGCTTTAAAAATACAGGCACTACATGGCAAAACTTTCTGTGGAATGATTTGTATGCACTGCTAGGTAGTTAGGACCCTGTGACAGAACAAAGTGCAGTTTGTGGTCAGGAGTGATGAAATGTGGCTCTGTGCCAGGGAATTTTTGGAGTACGAATGCAGCCTTGGTCTGCAGCTTTAAGCAGCAGATTTGCTCAGTACTTTTGCATTCCTCCAACCTCATATCTAAAGGGAAGATTGAGATCAAGAATTTCTCATCAAGGAACTTTCCAGAGGCCTTCCAGTGTAGTGTCACAGTAGCCAAAATGTCCAGAAGAGGTGTTTGAAATGTGGAGCCAAGTTSAAGACATCTCCAGACATGGGATGGGCATTTGCAAGGCTTCAAGCACAGGSCTTGGGAATGCTTTCCACAGTACAATAAAATCAGCCAAAAAAAATCATGGCTGAAGTAGACATATTGTCTATTTTGTGACTGTAATATGCATGATCTAAAAAAGACAYCTGAAAGAATTAGGACAAGAGGAAAAAAGTGGTACCAGAAATTATGTAGCTCTGTCAAAATATAGAGCTATTCTATAATATTCCATAATTCTGTCACTATCAACTGAGGATCCTGGCCWTGGAGTCAGGGCCAAGTCTCCTGGTCCTTGATAGCAAAACCTAATGGCCTTGTTTACACTGGATTTTACAATGTGATAGAATTGTGCCACCAGCGCCTCATTTATCATGGTAGTTATATTGCTATGGTAAGATGTGGTATTTCTGGTTTTCTGCAGTGTGAGGTGTGTGTGAGCAGATAATAAAAATGCCAGAAAAATAGCAAGTCYCTGTTTCCCAGGGTTCCTGTATATTCATGTAAAACATTTGTGGACAGTGTGAGGGACAATGCASCACAGACACAGAGCTTTTAGAAGTTTATCACCTCTTGGAACAGAAGAACAATGGGGTGGGGTATTTTTTGTATTTGCATTCCTTGATTCTGAGTTGTATATTCATCTTTGTGTAGTTCCCACAACAAAACTTCAGTGCTATGATTATAATCACTCCACATTGACATTAATGTCAAGTTAGGGAGGAATTCTTTGTGGTGTGTTCAGAATTGAGCATCATGATTGCATGGTTCATCATCCAGACTAYGAGAGGGAGTGGCACATTTGAAAATACAGGCAGATAAAAAGGCTGGAAATGACAGCATGTAACTCTGGGAAGAAAAGGAGGGTGCAGTCTAAAGGCACCCTCTGAATTAAACAAGTTGGTTCCATGCTGTTGTCCTACCTGCAAATGTAATTAATTGTGCCAAGCATTAGAAAAACAAAAGAAACCGCCAAAGAAAATAACATTCATCTTYTATCTAATACTGTTTTGGACATGGAAAGAGCTCATCTGCTTTCACTTCACCATTACTTGTTTGTAATCATTCAGGGATCTTTAAGTGTCTGGCTGAAAGCCAGTTTTCCAACGAAATGAGAAATGAGGGCAATTAAAAAATGGAAGCCAATGATTGCCTGTATATTAAAAATCAAAGGAAATTGAGAACCTTGTCTTTGAACAATAAGAAATATTTTGGCTCAGAGTGTGGTATTTAGCTTGGTGGAGACAAAAAGCCACTTCATCAATATTAGCTCAGTGCAGTGCTTTTGGCAAAGACCTAACAAGTTATCAGCTGTTATCCTCTGTGGAGCTGGGGGGAAGGAGACATTCCTCTCAGGATACAAATTCATTTCTACATTGCCCTGATACAAGTCCTCTGTTTCTGATCTGTTTTCCATCGTTTCTCCCATTGACTGCTTAGAAATTGAGATGTGTGTAATAAGATAAAACATGTCATTGGACTTCAGGCCTTTTCACCAGTTGCTTCAACTATTTGGATTCTGAGGCTGGTTCTTAGAGGCACATTTCTGTGCTGACACATGTATATAAATGACCCTTAGCACTGGAGGGAAGGGGGTTACAAACAGCGCTCTTTAAAAATCTGGCCACGCACTCATTATATTCACTGTACTTGGCATCATGTCACTTGTGATCTAGTGGGCTCCATTCAACTTCCATCCTAAGGCCTCTGTGTGGAGAGTCACTGCGACTGTTTTYAATGCTGTGGCAGGAACAGATGGCAAACATATTTTAAAGCGCTAAAAATATGGAAGGGGAGTAGAAATCTASATGGCAGACATCTATTAAATACCCACAGCTGGGACCAATTTTTTTTTTTAATATTAATAATAGATATAATATATGCAAGCCCAGTCCCTAAAAGGAAAATCTCCCTTGAAATCAGTTGGCATTTTGGATTTGCTTGGGTTGCAGCAAAGGAGAGGATAAACTTCCACTTGTTGTTTGTCTCAATCACACTAAYGAAAAGGAGCAAGTGAGTGTGGGGAGGGACAGCTGAACCCCGACTCATTGTGGCAGAGCAGCACGCAGAGGGCAGCCCCTATAGATCACTCACTGTCTCACAGGCATTGTGTGTCGTCACTCTGAACGGGCTCCTATCACAAGATTTTTATAGCCTTCGCAGATGTTTCAAGTTTCTGTCTGTCTATCACACTCTGGGAGGATGATTTCTCTGGGAAGATGCCCCGTGGCTCCAGCAGCAATCTGTCCATAGAGCTGTCAGGCTGAAAAGGCTAACGCCCATCCGCTCTGTCACATGCTGTAATCTTACAAGTGCCAAGACAGAAACATACAGAAAAAAAGTGCAGGATGCTTCTTAATGAGTTGCTTGTCACAGGCTAATGACAAAGCTGAAGGAGGAGCCTCAAGGCCAGAGTTTGGTTTTTAAATTTTGCTGAGGAGCTGTTTTCTAGGAGTGTAAGGAAAGCCATTAAGGAAGAGGAGCACTGTGCCAGTGTGAGAAAGGTTGTTCTCAGCAAAGAAGGTGTAGGGGGTGCCGCTCCTGTTCTCCCCAGTGCTGGCATCTGGTGGCTGGTGACTCATTTCTGAGTGACATCAGCACCCAGGCAAGCCCATCCACCCTCCCTGTGGTTTTGGCCCTGGGGGTGCCAGCCTTTCTGCCTTGCACAGCATTGCTGCCAGGGCAGTGGTGCTGGTGCCAAAGCAGAACAGCCTGGGACATGGGGCAGGTCAGACAGCCCACAGGACTGTGGGGTAGGCAGGGTGCTTCCCACAGGGGTTAAGAGGCAGGCATTGTCTCTTAAGAACCTTAATCCTAATGAGCTGGGAGCTCTCACTGCTCCATAGCACACATAGTGCTCTGCATGCCTTGCTCAGCCCTAGAAAGTCCTCCCAAAGCCACATTCCCACAGCAGTGCTTACTCCTGGTTGTGTAGCAGGCAACAATCAAACGATCTTCTGACCRTGGCTTCCTACCAGGAGCTCATAGCACTGAGGTTATTTGGGGGYCCAAGGAATGTCTGTATCCCAGTTCTGCCCTCCCAAAGCAGGACAGAGGGGTAACTGCCCTGACAGCAAGTGTACTGCCCCAGGGTGATGCAGCCCACTGGGAAACCCCAGTGAAGGACTGACACATCTGTAAGTTTACAGAGTCTAATGCATGAGGTGTTTGATGCAGGTCTGATATTGGTCTAATGCATTTGTGTCCTCAGAGAGGCCTGTGCTGGAAAAGGTTTTGGAAATGATCCCGTGGATGCTTTCACTTGTGTGTATTGTCACCCAGATCAGCCCCACAGTGCCTGAAGGCAGAGATGCCCTCACAAGCAGGGTTGATGCTCAAAACCCCACCCCACCGTGCTGAAGGCATCACTTGGGGAAGGAGTGGGAGATGTGGACCCCAYCTGTGCTCCCCCAGCAGCACTCGGGATACTGCTGCAGGCTGCACTGTACTTGCCACAGATGTGCTGTGGCTGTCTGAGAGTTTGGACCCTTCTAAAGTAGAACCCCTTGTTTTTATGGGGAAGTATTGGATGTGTTTGTGTTAGCACTCTTAAAAACTGAGGCCTCAAAAAACTTTTGAAATTCTGGCCTTTTTGGTCTTTAACACCACATTCAGAGTTCCCTTCATGTGACATACTCTTCACAGGGAATCAACAGACATTTTTAATTTCCCATGTAGGAAATCAAATCAGGAGCAAGAATTTTTTTTTTCTGTGCAAGAAGTAAAGAGGATAGGATACAGAGAAGAGGGAGACTTCAAGGGGAAAATGTACTGAGCTTCATGTGCCAGACTGGATCTTCCAACTGCAGCCTCCTGTTGCTCACAGACATACACACACACATGCACACACGTCTCAGGCTTGATTTAGTTTGGCTCAGCCAGTAGATCCCAACAAGTACTTGAAGAACCCTCCCCAAACGAAAACAAGTTCTTATCAAAGCAGAAAGCAGAATGCCTAGCCCAGGAAAAACTGTACAGCCATTAACAAGTTATTTATAAGCAGCCTGAGCTAACAGCTAACATGTGGCTGGCTTTGGCCCAGGGATGCTTGCTGGTCTTGGGCAAGGAATAGTATGAGCTAGACCTCATCAGCCTCCTGTGTCTGGAGGCAGGAGGCTCCCTGTGCCTGGAGACACAGCTGGTGATGGTGGGCAGGACAGGCAGRCTGCTGGTGCTCTGTGTGCAGCGGCTGGAAGGCTGATGGAGGCTGGAGRGCTGTGACTCCCAGCAGGGCTAAARTGAGCCCTGAACACTCASAAAYATACTCAGAAACACAGAGGGGTGAAGTGATATAACTAATAGGTATGTTACCCTAAGTCTTCAAATATAATTATTATGGGTGCTGCTCTAAGTCTTCAGTGATATAATGTTAAAATGAAAAAGTAATGATAATAGAGATGCACTAATCTAGCCAAAGGCAAAATATAAACAATTGATGCTACAGCTATTTCMAGTACAAGATTTTCTTCTACCTTTAGGCTTTGTTCTGCAAACACTTGACATAACTATTTAATTTTRCATAGATATATAGTTTCACTGAACTTGGGGAGGTGTTTAAAATGAGCAAGTAAGACACTGACTACACTAAGAATGCCTTGCTGTACAGGAACACAAAATCATGGGCAGGTAATGCACCTTTTCTGCTGATACAGCTGTGGTGGAATAAAGCATTTAGCATCAAAAGGCCAAYAGAGTAAATACACCCCTGAAAGCCAGACAAACTCAGTCACAAAGGCAACTATTGCTGATGGAAGTTTATCTAAGCTACAGAGAAAACCTTAGATTTTCTGGTACCCATTGTTTTGTCCTTTTGTTTGAAGGTTTAAAGGCAGCAAGATGGGGATGTTATCCACTTCTCTTGCCCCCTTGCCATGGCCCTGACTAAGATGTGCTACTCCTCAGAGCTCTGACCACAGAGCAAAGCAGTCTAGGGTCTGAATCTTGCTTTGTATGCATACAGATGATCCCTTCATCTCACTGCCCAAAGAAAACAAAAGAATGTGTAGACAATTTTAACTGTATAGCCTTTACTGAAATTTGAGACAGTCACTCCCTGGGTTCAGCTTATCYTTATCAGACATTTTTAGSGTCGAAATTTTTGCATCTGATTCCRATCTATGTAGTCCATAGTGTGGATRAGCCTTGTAGTTTTCTGCTATGCAGTCACACCAAGACTCTTTACATTCAGAGTGCTATGAAACCCTCATGTAGCATCTTGACATGAGCTTGGTTTCAATGCTGGTGCATTGCGTGCCACTTACTGCTTCAATAACGAAATGGTCTCTGCATCTTAGAAATTTCATAACTGAACTCAGACATATTCCTCAGATTGTGATATTGCCTCTTCCTCAGCTGCAACATTCAGCATTTACAYAGTGCTGTCTTTTTTCCTGCCAGTGAAGCCATTGGGAACAGCATGTGGGTAACGTAGCCAAGACAGCGCTCAGAGACTTTAAACAGCATGGCTGAAGTCCAGGCCCTGTTGAAGAAATGGCAGCACTCCCACTGACTTCAGCAGAATCAGGATTTCATGGCTCTTGTGTGAAAAGGTTTTCCCAAYACCCAGATTTAATTTACGGTACAGCTTGAAAAAAAAGGCATAAAAATACTGGGATCTTTTGAATCGTGGCTCAGATKAGGTGCTTAAAAATAAACTTAATTGAAGACAAGATGAATCTTGTTTGTCTCTTCATTCAGGGTCAAAAGGCATGAATTTCATTCACTAAATTATCAACACTTAAAACTTTTTCTGCATGATTAGACTATTACTAAGAGTCAGGACAGCAGAGATCCTCCCACTGCATTGACCTGTGAACTTTGTTAAATCTTTTGACAGGGGTCATTGTCTATACCATGATAGTGAATGACTTTCCAAAATGGAACCATTCTTTCAGTTGTAACATGAAGCTGGTGCTCTTTTCTTATGGCTTGAAAAAGTTAATTTACATTGATGACATTTCTTGTCAATTTATGTGCCATCTGAATTTGCTGATTAGTCACAAATGATGTGCTGCTTGCAGATTGCTGTTATTGCACCTTTACAAAAAAACTTCAGATACTTCAAATACTTTCAGAATTAGAAATAATTCCTTTTCTTCTGCAAAATACGTGTGRGATTTTAATCAGAAACTAATACTTAAAGAATGTGTTTACCAAATGAATTCTCTGCAGGGTCTGAGTAAGTGGGAAGTAAGTGGCAAGTAAGTTCTAGGGAGAACCCGTTTAGACATTTCCTCAGTAGAGGTACTCCACATTTCTAAAATGTCTTGCTATAGCTTTCATCTGTTGTRTACTTTCTTAATGGACACACAGTGCTTCAGTATTCCCATGTTTTAATTTCTAAGCCCTTTGTTCTGAGCTGACAATTTGTAAGACATGTCCTCATCCTCAAAGTCTTTCCCTACTCCCAGTTTCCTTTCTTCTGTGATAGCTGTTTCTAATTTCCTGAAGTGTCTTGCAACTCTGAGGGCAATCACACTTGAAATTGAACTTCTTTAGGATTCARTGGTCCTTCAGTAAGTTTGCACAGTTACTGTTCCCCATCTCAAACTTCCTTAAAACACTTTTTGCCAGTGTTGCATATGAAAACTGGCACTGATTGGGTGTCTGATGTGCTGGGGCCATTTCTTCCTGTGATCTTTTCAGGATGGTCTCAGTTGTCTCTTTTGTCACTTGTGCCTTGCTTTGCACACTGAAGGTGCTCATGTTCTTCCAGCATAAATATAAAATCAGTGTGATTTTAGCACTCAGCCCTCTGATGATTTAAATGTGTTGTTCTTACAAGCTGAGACTTTAAGGTAGTCTTAGTAAGCCAAATTCTGCTTTCTAATATATATATATATATATATATGTATATACAGATAAAAATGTGAGAAGCTTTCAGCTTTCCCAAGGTGTGAAGGCTGCTCTAGAGTACTAGCAACTCTCCCCTCAAACAAAAGGATGGGTTACAGCCAACCATGCTTTTTGGATAATTTAGTGAATGTTCATGCTGGTTACTYATCCAGGGATTTCTGGCAGATTTGTAAGGAATTACTATGGTCTCTTTCTTTGACAGTTCAGCTGGATACAGGACTTACCAGTATTATTTTGTAGAYGGTCTAATTTAAATTATGAATSATTGCTATGTATAATTGAAGACTTYTCTGTCTTATATTGTTATGGCTGACACAAGTAATAACTGACAATTTTTCTGATTAATGACATCAGGGAAAAGAGGCTGTGGCTGGCTGCATGTGCCTTGCTAACAGTTTGTAGCAACCTATGTAGCAGAATATATAAAGTCACCCAGACTAAATCAGCTTGGGAGGCTGAGGGTTTTCTCCTGCCCTCCAAGACTTCACAACTCTGTGGAAAYGTTTCTCCATAGAAATTTCTTCCCCCTGATGCACAAAGAGGCCCAGCATGGCCAATGGGTACTRCTAAATGGCATTGCTGGATAACTCCTATCCCTGCCATGGGACACAGCAGTACCTCAGCTCAGCTGCACCCTGTGGTGACAATCAGCCTCTCCTGGATCTCTGACCTACAGGGTGTGTGTTTTATGAAAATATTATAGGGTCAAGAAGATGTTTTCCTAAGGGAATAAGAACCTGGGGAGATAAAGCTTCTGTTACAATAAGCTAAATAAGGGGAAACTCTTCCCTCGGATGTTCTGTAAAAGAAGTACATGCTTGTGAAGCATTATAGGTTATAACATTAAAAAACCTATGAATTAYAAGAGGGTGGTCCTATGCCTTGGCTGTAYTTAGGAAATGCTAGCAAATCTAGGCATGCCCTGGRATGGGCATCTGGACTCCAAAAYKCACATTTTGTTGGGTGAGTTGTCARAATGGTCCATTCCAACCCTTGGGCAMGTGCTCTCAGTGCCAGTGTATTGGYACATAAGTATATATTTTTAATTAGGATGATTCCTGYGGCTTTCAGCCCTGGCTACAGGTAGACACTGAGGTGGAGGAGAGAGGCTCAAATTTCTCATCAATATTTCCTAAATCCATTTGGGACTGCTGGGTTACCCTGCACATCCAAGTCCTTTAGCTGATTCTGAGCAGTAGATAGGGTTTTTTCTTTCCTGTGGGCACCTGTACTTTTCAGCTCAGTTTAAACTGGTATCTTATTCTAGAATGACTTGATACCTCAATATTGAAGGTAATTTAAGAGTCCCTGGTGAGGCCAGCAGCAAGCCTGTAGGGCACAAGAACATGCACCAGTATCATTCACAAAGTGCAGGGAGCAGTCAGTTCACAATTACCTGGAGAACCAATGGGGCTGTGGCTGAAGCATTTTGGCTCAAGGCCAGAAGTGGGCAAGCAAAAAACAAGAGGATCTTGGCTGAAAGTGATGGAAATTGCACCTATTAGGGAGCACATGCTCCACACAGCAATCTGTACTGAATAGTGCTTTCAAATCTTGAATGGTTTTGGATGTGGCTAATGAACTTAATGCCAAAATCAAAACTGATGACATCCAGACCAATCTGATGYTAGTTCCCCTTTCTTTTCAACTTCCTCTGTTGTTTCTTAAGTTCTTTTTTTGACTTTTCAACTCAGATAAAACTCCCAAATATGCTTCTCAATTCAACTTGTCTATTTTCTTTAGGAAGCTCTGAGAACTAAGCATTTTTTACATGGCTTTAATGTACAATAATTAGTCAGATTAACTTCATTCAAAATTGAACTGATTGTAGTCCAAATTTTCATATGGATATCAGTAACATTTCTATCAAAGTTGTTCTGAAAATTAGACAAATATTCTTTCTCAGAATTTAATAAATGCTGGGCAGGAGTGAAAAGTTGATGGATAACTAGAATGGAGGAATAGATGTGGAAATTATTTTATTTCAGCTATGAAAACAATCTCAGTAAATATACATCAGTAAATATATGACAGGAAACAACTTCCATTTCAGAATATAGAGGGGTTTGGAATATTAAATWACAGATCCAGTAAGAGGGACACTAAATTTATCTACTAATGGAATTACTGGAATGCAMAAAAAAAGTTTTAAAAAGACAATTTTTGTGTGATTTTGGGAGGCATTTTGAAGAACTAAAGAAGAAATGGGAAGGCAAATGGAAAGTGACTGAGATGCAACGAGTTTGCAAGAAGATTAGCTGTGCAATTTGACAGACAGCTTAATTTTTAGACAAGATTAGATCTATCTACTTAGAATAATACAATGATTATGCACAAAACTATGCAAATTGGAGGCAAACCGACCCTAAGGAAAAAAAAATAAGAGAAAAACTTCCAAACTTGTTAAAACAGCTGGTTACAGATAGCCCTATTTTTTGCCATACTTTTCCTTAGATAATGGTTTTCAAACAGTCATTTATTTTAGTTCATTTTATTAAACTGGTTTAAKTAACTAAATGAAATTGGCTTGCAATCATAAGCTTGGAGTTCTTATCAAAACCAAAGGAGAACAGAACAAATGGARTAAGAACTGCAGAAATAAAAATAAGATTAAATATAATAGAACAAATTATGTGTTCTTAAGGCTTTATGAAATTGATTTCTCTATCAGACAGGCACTTACCAGCTGAAAATGGCAGACATGGAGAAAGGTTTTTCTCCATTAGCTGATTAGACAGTGACCTACCAGCATGCAACAGGATGGGCTAAAGAAAAGACAAATGTGATCTCAGGGAAGGTGTTTCYAGCAGAAACAGGGACATTTTACAATATTACTTCAAAGTTTTGTTTGAATATTTCATCTGTGCAGTTACTTCTCCCTTCTCTTCCTTTGCACCATGTCCACAGAGGAGCCACCAAAGGTGCTCATGGGAGAGACCCAGGCCCGTTTCTCGTGGTGGAACAAGCGCTGACAGAGGATGTTCTCCTTCTGAGCAAAGACAGCCAAAGAGGGGTGAGGAACAATGAAGAACAGCCTTGGCACAAGAAGAAATGGGTATAAAATGRCTGTGAGCAAGCTCTAGCTGGAAATAAGAGAGGGTTTCTAAGGCCTGGAGGGCTGTGCTGCAGGGTTGCTCTCCAGGAGAAAGAGCTGCAGCCAAGACYGATTCATTTCAGTGTAGAATTTCTTGCATATATTATCTGTACTATGTAATTTCCTTTAGCAGCAGGGATGAAACTCATGGTGCAGGGTGCTKTTTTAGTTTTCCCTTTACACTAAGAGTATTTGAGATGTTTCCATTGGGGTATTTTTTGGTCAAAATTTATTTTATTTTAAAACATTTTAAATATTGCCATTTGACAAAAGGGTCAMATTCTAATATTTGGAAAAAGATAATTTTAGCACACATACATTCAGTTCCAATTCTAATTATCATGCTCCAAAACAGGTGTTAGACCTCTTCAAAGAAGAGGTCAGTCAAATATTTTGAAGAAGAGCAAATGCTCATTTTGCTGATACCTCTCTTCCCTGAGTTTTCTTTTTACAGATATCTGAACTGCCTGGGTTACATTTTTTTCTTCAAAATTTTCCAGTTTCTTATGACATCTGACAGGGGAAATATTTGCTTTAGGCATTGAARCCTGTTGAAGCCATAAAGAAATAAAACAGCCTTGGAATAGATGACATTAATAATATATGGTATTTCCAAATCCTTCTTTTAATGCACTTATCTATGGCTATGGGTRTAACTGATTATATTTTTAAAGATATTCTTTATATAAAGAGAGTCCTTGAACAATGTTCACATAAAGAGAAACACACTAAGTACAGGAATGTTGTTTCAGAATTGGAAAGTTTTTAAGCCACTTTATACACTAAAGCTCCTGAGAAGACTTTACAAAGGACTGAGAGTTCACTGGATGATAGATATTTTTTCCTTAGAAATAGCTATATTTAAATAATAAAACATACCCAGGATTTACTTTCAAAAGAACAAATGAAAAAAAATAGGAGTGTTTTGGCTTGCTCAGATTTTTTTTTCCCCCAGATCAATATATTCATTTATTATGTCTGGACTGTGGCCAGGAATTTGTAAAATTGTTGGCAAAACATGGTGTTGTAGGAACTTCAAAGTTTATATGAGACCTCATAAGCAAGCAGAACATGTGAGGAACCTGCCATCCATTTCCCAGTGACTAAACCCAAAGTGAAGTGGGGAAAATTGAATATAGAGACCATTCTTTCTTTGAAGTGTACAAATAACCCAACCTTCATTTGAAAATATGCAGTCCTTAATGCTCTATTATTCATTATCTTCCTGTTCTAGAATTTATTTATGAAGYAGCAGCAATAGCAGATGTCTCCTGGACAAGCCTAGCTATGGATGCTGGAACATATGGGGCAGGTTAGCTGTCCAAAGGAGGAAAAACAGGGCAAGTGGAGCAGAATTTGCTTCTAAATGTATGATCTTTAAGGTTCAGATTTTGCATGAAACTCTCTAGTAAATGTCCTAGAAGTAGACAATGCTTTAACACTTGTGAAGAGCTGAACTGTCTGGCCAGCTCTGTTGTTAAAATGAGTGGTTTGACTTTGGAAATCCCAGAAATMTTGCTTTACCCTCTGCTTAGATGTGGATACTCATTTGTGTGAACTGATTGTTTCCCTGGTGTTGTGCTTATGTACCTCATTGGAGGACACAGAACATGCTTCTTCATTGCAAAAAGTTGTTACCACTGATAATAGGGCATTATTTTACATTTATTTTATATTTTATATTTTATAGTTCATATTTTATGTTTTATATTTTATATTTTATATTTTATACTTAATTTTTTATTTTTATTTTTATTTTATTTTTCTATTATTTTATATCTTATATTTTTATTTTTATTTTTTTATATTTTATTTTAATATTTATATTTTATTTTAAAGAGAATGGCATTAGACATGTTTTAATTTCAGTGTTTGCTTTTTGCCTTGTAGATAAGGAATAGGTTTTTGAGCACAGCCTCTCACAGACACACATGACCAGATCCTTAAGTGACCTCAYTACTGATAACAGTAATACAAAAATCAAATTCTGAAGTGATATGTGAAGCCCATCTTGATGCTGGGCACTAAGCAAAATGTTTATCTTACTCTTGCTCAATATAGTAAAAGAAATTAGTAGATTTATTTTATTCTCGTACATCTTTAAACAATAATARCATTAAAAGGTTGTTGTAATAGATTTACTCATTTTCTGTTATGTCTTTTTATTAAATTATTTTTAGAATTGTTAGAATGATRTTGAGGTACATGAACTACTGCACAACATAGAGGTAAACTGTTCATATTTTGTGAGTAAGTCCAACAAAACATCAGRTTGCTGAGTTGGAGTGTGGGACATTCTGCCTAGATTACAGAGATACCAAAGTATTTAAACAAAAGTGGACCCCAAAATCCTTTATCATTTTCTGTGTATATGTGCTCTTAACTAGTGCAACTAGATGAAGAATGAACTTATTTGAGTAGATAAATAAATACAAAACCAACTCATTTTACTTCTTTCAATCTGCATAATAAAAAAAAAACCAACTTATCTTGACTGTAATTTGGATTTTAGTTAATTGTAAGTTGTCTAGGAAATTTTCAGAGGTCTTGCTTTTGCTGTGATTCTGGTTCAAATGTCGTGATGGTTTTCTGGTGCTGGCAAAGATGTTTTACCAACACAGCTGATGTGACAACGGTGGGATGATTCTGTAGCACTGGCAGCTGGGGAGGATTGGTTCAAATCCTGGTTGRCAGCTTTCCTGTGTGACTCTGAATGAATCATTTAATCAGGTATGGTCCCCCCACATGTGCTGTAAGTCAGTAATACCTCTCATCACACTGTGTGTGTCCTTCAGATCTACTAAGAATGTGTATTCCTATTCAGGAAGGGAATAAAAGGCATCCTCACGTCTGGGGCATGAAATTAAAGGAAGATTAATCTTTAAGATATCCATAAGAAAAACTCTCATAAATTCAGGTGAGCAATCATTACACAGACAAACACTCTGCTGAAAATAATGGTCGTACATAGATTCATTTAATTTTATGGCTCAGTTGTCTATAGTTCAGCAGCTCAGGTGAGTAAGGATTTTTCATATAGATAACCATCTGCCTCCCAGTCCCTCAGTTACATCCTTAGCACAGTAATGATATAAAGACAACCCTTCCAGGACGTGTGAATGCCTCCTGTCAAATGAATCTTAAACACCATCATGATGCCCCTTATCTGGAAATGAAARCTAATAATAAATAGCAGTGAGTATTTCAAGAATGCACGTTCCACATTACAACTTCATTTCAATGAARCTTTAGGAGAAAATTGTACCAACAGTAAAACATGGAAAAGCACACAGACTAGATTTGCCCTCACCTTAATTTTTAAACTGCCAAAAATAACAGTTTAAAAATTAATTAGGGAAAACATTCAGCCTTATTCATTAGAATTAAAACAATTCTTAAGCATGATTAGAAGATCAGTTGCTAACTTTTAGTAGAAATAACWCAAAGCAGCTATTTTATGAAAAGTTAATCAATTCCAAATTTTCATATGTGGTCCATCAAAATTTAAGCATGACCATCTTTATTCCAAAATGAAGTTTCTATTTCTCATTATTGTATCTGACAAGTTTTGGAAACACATCTCGTGCATTCTCTCACATTTAATGTAAAACAATCACTGCCCTCTTTTTCTGTCAGATTAATTTTTTCATTCCTAATAGCTCATGCACTTATGGGCTCTTGTGACAGCTATTTTTTTTTCAGCAGAGCTGCTCTCTCCTCTGACCACTGACATTTATTAATCAATTGATCAATAAGTCATTTGAATCCCCCTTGGGAGTGTTGAAATAGCCCTTGTCCCTCTCACATTGCAGAACTAAACGATTGTGTTGTTGTTGTGTTGTAGTGGGAGTGTTTTGGAGCTCTCCTTACAATCAGAGTATGAAATCTAAAGCACACTGGAGAGCCATCAGCTGCTTTCCTACTGATGCAGAAAAAAATGGTGATTTGTTCTTGGGAAACTGCTCCTTCTTGCAAATACATCTGCATGAGCTTAATTTATGCAATGGCTCAAGAGACCTCAGAGGGTGTGAAGCTCACGTGTGGAGATGTAGGCACAGGAAAGAAATGCTTTTAGGACCAGCCCCAGAGAGAAGCTATGTATTTATYCCATTTCTTCCAGTCCAACCCTTATGTTGTAAAAACCCACAAAAAGGCTGCTCAAGGAAAAACAGGCTGGGCTGTTTTTTACTTTGAAGTTTTGGTATGATTTGCTACTGTGGATAAATTGACTTAGCTCCACTGAGGTTCTTGTTCACCCTGCAATGGRTAATTTTGCCCTTAAACTTTCTGAAGTGAAATGCATATTCCTTTTTCATTTAAGTAAAAATTCTACTTCCTATATAGAGAAACCATAGTTGCTGTTTTCCTGCCAGAAGTGGTGGATGAGAGATAAGTTCATACTGTAAAGATCACACACAGACAAGGATATGTTTGGGGTAGAAGCTCCAACAGGGACACAGAAACTTCAGAGATTCCAGATCAGAAATGAAATTCAAGCATTATTTGGAATGGTGCTGTGCTACTCTTATGTTTTGAAATGTGGGAGAATTAAATTTTTTCCTTTTTACTCCAAACTGTTGGATCTCCAAGCAGGCACAGAGCAGGAGAACAGCTCTATCTGGTTTGCTTCAGAAAAAGCACATTTAAGAGTCTCTGTTTTGTTCCTGGGGCACTTCAGACATTCATGATATTGTGGCATGGTGCCACCAAGTGCCACTGCTGACTTTGGCAGTATCATAAAGAGCAGAACACTGAATATRGCAGTGTCTGGAATATCAACAGATTCAGAGAAGACTGATCTTGCACTCAATGACAGCTTCCTGCTGCTTTTAGAGGGAATRGAGATAGAACTGCAGGAAATTTGAAAAACATTTTCCCATCAACCTACAGATGAAACTGGACCATGGATAGAAGGTGCTCAGGAGGATTAGAGGACTGGGAAGTGTTAATAGCCACTTGCCTCAGGTAAGTCCCTCTCATCTGTAAATAACAAGTGACTGAGGAGCTGTGTCCTGGGACAGTACAACAGCAACACTAAAATGAGGGGAAATGAGCATTGAAAAAAAATAGGAGGAAAAAAACAGTAGTAGGCACTCCTTAAGGAGATTTTTCTGGAGTCTCCAAGTAGGAAATCTGACCCAGGTAACACCACAAACAATGTAAGACAATGTACACCCTCTGAGTGGCAGAGGTCTCTAGAAGCAGAGATATTAAATATTGGGAGAAATTTCTTCTCTCCTCATTGGTAAGATCTTTGACAGAAAGGTTGTATARCAGGAAAAATAAAAAAATAACATTTTCTACAAAAAGGGTAAGAAAAATGAGGAAAAGGAGGCTGAAGGTTTCTTAACATCCAGAGGACTTGGCTTTGAATCCTCCCTCCTGGTAACAGTGCAACTACAGCATTGGTATTTCAGTCAAATGTAAAATCCACCTCTACTGCCTGCCTTCGATCTGACCAAAAAAGAAAGAAAAAGAAAAAAAGAGTGAGCAGGGTTTATCAATCATAGTCATGCAAAAGCTTCAGTTTTTGTTGTTTTATCTGTTTTGTTGTTTTATCTGTTGTTTTAAAGCATATGCTTTAAACATAAAGTATATGCAGGTCTGTGAGGGCTGCAACTCAGAGTCTTGTTTTGCTTCTGCTGATTTCTGTGTGTTAATTAAGAGTGTTCTGTGCTCCAACAAAGCACAGGCAGCTGAGATGTGTGGCAATGACCTCAGGAGAAGCTCAGCCTGAAGAAAAATATTTCTGGACTTGCAGTTCYTCTATTTAGACACATCTTGTAAAAAAAGGCCCACAAATGAACCCTTTAAAATTCAGACTGCAAGGACATCTAGTGATCCTTCAGTTATGATAAATGCTACTTGCAGAAAATAATCCTGGCCAGAAGGACAGATCATAAAAATCATCAGGAAACAATGTCTGGACCTCTTGCAGAAATCACATTTGYGTCCTCTGCTGACCTTTGCAAATATATGTGTGCAAATTGACTGTATGTATTCTTTAAAATCAATAGTACTAACTGATAATACAGAAATGTGAGACTAATGGATGAAGAATTCAAATGCCAAACCAAAGGGTTAAAATTCATATTAATATGGACAGCCAAGGCCAAGTCATGCTGCAGAACTGAGGGCAGTGGGTCACTTTGAMAGCTTGTCCATACTTAATGGAAGTTTATTGACCCAACTGTGTGAAACCACAGTGAATATTGCATAGCACTTTGTCACATGGAAAAGCCGCATTTATGGATTTCTGTGTCATCAGCAGGAGTGAAAAATATTTTTTTAATCCCTTCTTTTTCATTTTTTCACATCAGCATGGTCTCTTCATACATTTCTACTGCAAGCACATCATTTTAGTTTCTTGTCTKAGACATCTGGAGTTTTTTCTCATTTTAAAGAGGCTCAGATCATGAGACCCTCTCCGCAGGAATAAATTCAGCAAGGAGTTGAGTCATTGCAATAAAAATGTAGCTCCAAGCCCTGTCCAGGTAAACTTTCCATTGTCCTGTTTCATCACCAATGTATTATTTGGCTGCATTCAGAGCCTGTGCACACATTTATAATTTTTTGTACATTAGCACCCTTGTGCTTGGTGATACACTRCACAGTAATGGTGGTTCATCTATTTTCACTGTAAATTGTGAACAGGAGACACACAGTGGTTTTATATAAATATCATAATCAGCTTCTATAGTTAGTACATGGTGTCTGTAATTTCATATATTGCACAAATGTAGCGTAAGAAAAAATTCCTTTGGTATCAATAATTATGAAAAACCAGACAGGAATGCTTTGACTTTCTGTATAATTTAGRTCGAGATTAGGCTATTTTACATATTATTATAAAATCAGTCTGAAGTATGGAACTTATATTTTAACTCTACCAACTTATCTACTAATTCATTGAAAGCAGTTGAAAATCTGTAATTTCTGATGTGATTTTTCTTTTAACATTTTCAGCTATTAGACCAGCCAAACTAAGAAAATTTCAGTAGCTGTAAGGTCTGGTTAAATATCAAGAGAATGGGTGAAGGTACTTCAATGTTACATTCAAMTCTTACAGCCCACAGGTTTAATTTAAATTATTTTGAAATATCTATTTTGAGTAACTTATTAATTTTTGATATAATTCTGAAAGACAATGAAATGCTTCCATTTTTCCCCGTTCAAAATTGGATTACATTCCTGAAAATAATGCCAAATGAAAATACYTATTTTTGGTAAAGAACTGAACCTTTTTGCCTCTCTTTATTTGCAAGTATTACTAAAATGTTCTAAGTTCTAAATTGGTCGGCAAAGGCTGCACACGTGTGGGGGTGCAKGGAACAGAAGCAGTTTTTAATTTARGGGAATTAGCCTCAGTAGGACAAGGCTCTGCTCACTTGGACAGCTGCAAATACTGGCACACACTGAGGTAAACATGTTTAAATTACATAATTTCCAGACCACTGATTTTTTTGCAACTAACTCCAGGGCAGTTCCCTTGAAAGAAAAACTCAAGGACAGATTTGTGATGCAACGTTATTGTATCCATTAAAAAATGCCAGAAACATTCTGCTCTGGCTCTGTATTAAACATATTGTCCTAATATGTGATTCAGGCATGTCTTCTGCTCCCTCCAACTGGACCCAACGGCAGCAGGCACTAATAGCCTGCACTAACAATAGATGCATTTCCTTTGAATTTCACATGTTTGTTTGTGGCTTTTTTTGTCTACCAGAAATTATCTGATCTTTTCTGGCTGGTTTATTTCTCTTTCATTTTCTGGCCTGACACTGAGAATAAATCCATGAGTCAATGCAGAAGCCATTAATCTGCTGTATTAACAAGCTCACAAAGTGGCAAAGAAGTTAAAGATTTTTATCGACTTAAACRCAAAATCAAACCCTGACATTTCCGTGTTTTAAAAGCTGTGCTGATCTACACACGTGCTCTCCTTGCTTCCTTCCCAACTGTCTCCTCAAAATGGGTGAAGCAGCTGATGAACAAAGGAGGATTATCCCAGGGCCAGCTCCCGGCAGTCTCAGTTTTCTTGGAAGGCGTCTTCCTTTTGGGCAGTCCTACAGAAACAAGTCCTGTTGAYTGAAGAGGAAGCAATATCCTAATTGAGAGAAGGTGTGGGGCTGGTGAGCTATTTGCAAGGAATGCTGCTCAGCTAATTGTTTAGGAKAGTCAATGTAGAAGAAATGTTGGTGGTCAGTGAGGTGGAAAATAAGATAGGAAAGGACAAAGGGATTTTTAAATTTTGGGCAGTACAGAAAGACACATTTCTCAGGTTGATAGCTGGCATTATTATTTGCATTGTACCGTAGCTTTCTGAAAAAAAAATAAGAAAGAAATCTAGCACAGAAGCCACTTCCAACACCACTGCAACCCCTACCCCAGAAGGTGTTAATAGATGAAATAGGAATTGTGGATATGTTTGTCTTTGATTACTTGCGATATCTTGAAGTTTATGTGATAGCTCTGCATGTAAAATACATATATTGATGTGGAAATAAGATGTCAGATTAAAGGGAGGAGAAACACATTAGATTTCCTTAGGTGGTTAAATCTACTTCCTAGTTCAACTATGGAAACCCAAGCAATTTTGGAGTTTATTTCATCTGGAGCATTTTCAGAACATGGCATAGTAGCTTTATTCTCTTACACAACACCAGTTTGCCATGGAATACCACGTACTCTCCTGACTTTTAAAAGCATGAAACAAGTTGCAGTCTCCTGRTTGCAAAGAGGAGTAACTCAGAGGCTGGTGCTGGTGGTAGGCTTACCAATGAACACACAGAAATGACAAAGGATGTGGACCTCACCCTCCTGTGCTAGGTCACTGAACAGTCTTCTCATGAAAAAGACATTTTAGGAGGTAGGCAGGCAGGAGTATTTTTGGGGCAAGAACAAGAATCCAGGGCTCTGCTTGTCYTCCATAATTTCATGTGTTGTGAGTAAAGTCAGCATTAGCTCAAGCTGAGAGAAGGTTAAGAGGTTTTATAAGGCAATTAATTCTCTAATATGTAGAGAGGGCATTCTTTTGTGACTCACCAGTGCTTCTTTTAGTGCTTGGCTGCAGCAGAAACACCCACGAGATAACAAAAAAGAATTGAAAGGATGGCACCTCTTGCCCTCTAAGAAATTCTCCCAATCTGCCAGGAGATCAAATTTGCTTAAGACGGTGAGTACCACAATGAATTTAGATGGAGTGATCCAACATGGGACTCCTTTAAGCAGCTTTACTTTCATACTTCTGGTGTTTCACCAAATATGACCTTATTTAAAGAAAGATTTAGCAAAAAAAATGAGGGTGCTCTTCTCAGGCCCACAGAAGAAATGGGGAATAATGGAAAAATATTGGTGTCCTGAATGAAATGAAACACTAATTCCAGTACTTGCTTTTTTTTTTTCTATCATCTCTGTTATGCTGAAGAGGAAAACACCAATGGCAATAGTTAGACAAAAGCTGCCCTTGTGGAGGCTTATGTTGTCTAATGTTTTTTGCCAAGAGGACATTTCCAGGCCCATTTTCAGATTGTAGAGCCTGTCAAAACAGTCTAAATAATTCCCCAAAGTCTCATCATTTCCCTGTAAGTGTCATGACAGCTTTGATAGATGCCTTCATTTCCATATAATAGTCAAAAAGGCAAGAACACTTTTTATTTCTTCTCAATAAGAATAAGATTTTCAAAAGTCTTTGGTGTTCTGAAACTGCTCCAATTAAATTCAATATGTTTTCTGACTAGCTTAAAAGGGAAAAAGAAGTTAAGGCCATGTAGAGCACTTCAGAAAATCCAACACTCCTTTTTCATGTATTATTCAACCCCTTTATGTGCTTATGCAAGCTCAAAGGGTGCAATACAAAATGCTCATATCCACACCCTTGTCAAAGAGTACTTAACAGCTAACAACCCTCTGCCAAAAAAATTCTGGACTATGGCTTAATTTAAGAACCATTCAATTTTGTCTTATTTCCTTACGGTAATTTTTAACAAAAGCGAATCGCTACTGACAAACACCCCTTTAACAATGGTATATTAATTGAATTAAGATGGAGAATAAAGGAGGCATTACAGGCAGTTAAGTGTGAGAAAGCATGTTCTACACTGAATAATTAATTTTCATTCCAAGATAAAAATGTTGCCCATTGATTTACAACCCCTTCTGGCKATAAAGCCTTTTGGTGGAAACCTGATTCTTAATTATTGTCACAGGAATGCTAAGCTTGTCAAAAAGCTATTTCCATCATGATGATCAGCCTTAACTGCTCGGAGCAATTTTTGTGCCATACTTAACAGCTGCTTCATCATTTGTTATCTTTTCAATTAAGCGCTCTGTTCCTGCACTGCTCATAATCTCCACAGAAGAAAGAARCACACATGCAAACACACATGTGCTGACACACAAGTACATGCTCTCCTCAGCACAGACCCTCAACAACAGCCTGTCTCTGCTTTTCTTTATTAAGCAAAGAGTTCAAACATTTCTGTGAAATGCTAGTGGGATATCTGGACTGTGGGATGTACAAATACTCACAAAATAACACAGAAGGCTTCAAAGCACCACATCAGTATTTTCAGTTTACGTTGTGGTGTGTTCCACTATATTTTTTGTCTGCTAAATTTACTCCTTTCAGTGACAGAACTGCAAATTGTCTGATTACTCCATTAAAAAATTAAGCAGAAACATGCCTTTCCCTGAAAACACCACAGTTATGCATTTATCATGCTGAAACTMGATGTTAACAAATTAATGTCCCTTCCTTGATATAGATTTTATATTCCTCACATAGCTATTTTATTCAGAGATTTTGTAAGATTGAATGCTTTTGACCTGGATGAGTTYAGCAGAAAGTAAAGAGGGAGGGATGTGAGGTGCTTGTTCTTCCTACAAAATGAGAAGGGAAAACAAATGAGGAAATTGGTCTTCATGCAATGACCCTAATTGCCAGCATGACAGTATCTCCTGGAAGTATTTTAGTTCTGYCCACGGAAATGCACACAAGAAAATTTCCTGGTTCATTGGGTTATGATGTAAATCAATTCAAACTTAATTTGAGATACTTCATTTAGGCTCCTTGTTTGAACCAGTGATCTGTGGCAAATCTTGTTTGTGCAAGAGCAGAAACAGAAGTTAATAGATATAGAGTGCCAAATTATGTTGCCAGACCAACCACTTGAACAAAGTTTTTACCTGCAGGTTTGACTAGTAAACAAGAATGTTTGTAGAAAGTTATCTTGACATGGTATGCAAATATTATTTGCTGTCAAGTGAAAACATGCATGTGCCTTTGTRAATTTGCTAAAGTATGAGTTGGGTGCATTTGTGAGATAACTGCTATCCAAGTGCAATTTGGAAGCTTTTCAGGAGATATTTATTTATTACCAGCAGAAAAYGGCATTTTATGATAAGGTAATATAAACAACTGTTTTTCATTAGAAACCTGATCTATCAATGAAGCACATGCTTGGCTCYATTGCTGGAACTATTCAGTTATGTGTTGGTTTGGAATTTAACTGTTTTTTTATGAAGGATTTTATATTGTRCATGTACCTTTTAAGGTTAAAATACAGTCATTGGGTTTATTTGCASAGGACAAGAGGGAATGGAACACGAAAATTCAAGTGCTTTTGCATATATTATCTATCCAAAGCTCCTTCATTACTGTTACAATGATGATAAACTAATCACAAAAGCATTTGTATTGAATTTTTAGGWTTTTAGAGCTCCAGGTGGAAAAATTACCCTTTTGAGCTAGGAAATTTAAAAACACAGAGCTTCACTAAAATCTGAMCTCTACTCCTAGCCATGTAGGCATCCTTGTTAATTCTTACTTTAAGATCATCAGCCTGTACACAGAAAGAAACACATCTTCCCCAGCCCTTGTGGTGGTTCACTGTACAGGGATGCCTAAAAGCCCTGAGTTTCTCCACTACAAATTCAAACCTGACATATTTAAAGAATTTTCCTTCAGCTTTGTTAACCTAAATAATGAATGAGGAACCACTCTGACTCTGGGACAAGCTAACCAGGTTCCTCTCCCAAATTCTGTCTGGGCATTTTGTCTGACCTGCCCTGCCAGCTTGCTGCTCCTCAGATATGCTCTTCCAGCWGCTGAAGAGCTTTCCTCATTCTTTTGGATAATTGACAAGAGGACTGTGCTCTTGGTCCTCTGGTCAGAAGAAACTTTTTCCATTGTGACTCCTTTTTCAATGATTTTATGTTAATCTCCAGCTCTGAAACGGATTGCTATGTTCACCTGTAGTCCTGACCCCAAATTTCAATCAGTTTTTTATTCTTTCAGGATTGCATTCCAAAATGCACCCTTCTTTGAGACTTTACTGTTATCCTGCAAAAGATAGCAAGTTGCATGTGAATTATTTACAGAGATGGGGCATGGGGATAAGAGCATCCTTATTGATTTTTTCAAAGATGACTCTATTCATATTTGGGCCACAGAGGACTCAATCATATAAAGTATTTGTATGTGTGACATGGGCTGCTGTAAGCAATTAAAAAAAAAAAAAGGAACAGAAAAGGTTTTGTTTAGAGGGCTCATCTGACTTAAAGTGTTTCTGTCATCCCTTAAAATGCTGAWCCTGAGGCTCATGTGCTGAGTCCAGCTGAGGGCCTGGCCCATCATTTGGCATCTGTGGGATGTGTAGGAAAAGCAGTGAGTGAGAGTCTCCAGTTCTGGAGTGCCTCTGGTCAGACMCTGCTGTCAGCTATTGCACATGTAACATCCTGAAATACACAGATTCACTTGCCAGCCCCAGAGAAGGACTGAGGCATTCAAGTGTTACTGCACACAGGCAAAATGCACAGCCCACACTCTTAAACATGTGTAACCACATGAATGTATTCTCTGCTTTTCTCCACAATGCACGGACAAGTATTTTTTCACTTCAATGAAAGTAAAATATGAAATAAAATTCTGGAATACAAATAATTTATACCCAATGACATATTAAAAAAAGCTCAAAATARATTCTTTCTTGAACAATGTCTCCCTCCATATTATTGCACAACTCAGAAAAATGAGATTAGGAGCACAAAAAACATTAAAAATCAAGGAATTCAAGCATGAAGTCCTGCAGTGTCAGAACAACAGATGTGATAAAATAATCTCTATCTGTGGAATGATCATGTAAAGTCATTTACCTTGTCTTGAGATATTTGGCATGGAAATAGGGATAAAATGTATTGTCTAGCACATTACTTTCTGTCAACATATATGGACATTTGCACTTGGGGCCAGTTGTAYAGGCAGAGATMAAGAGAAAGGGTRRGTAGGTGTGACCTCTCTTTATTAGGATTCATAATAAGATACCAAACAAAAAGGTCAGGAGGATGGGGCTCYTTAGAAAATCTCTCTCAGATTCATCCCAAACAGGAAGAAAGTAAGAAGAAAGSATTTCAGCTGTGAAGATGCCTGYCAGGAGAATAATGTGTCAGGAAGCCTTGAACATCTGCCAGGTTCTTGGAAAGCATTYTGTCAATATTTTGATAAGGCAACCAAAGATACACGAGGAACAGAGAAAAGGCTGAGGAGAAGGGAGAAACTTTGAAATGACAAAGGTAGCAAGTTGTAGCAAAGGAACATGTCAGCAAAAACCAGAGAAGTTGTTTCACAAGGGAAATGTCAGTGTCCCAGAGAATTGGAAGGCTGGCTTAAAGGAAAAAAATCAYCAAAATCTGAAAAACATTTTTGAGAAGACAAATGCAAATCATCTCCTAGTAGAGCAAAAGTGAATTTAGTGAGAGGATGAGTACATTAACAAGCTGTTTATGAGATAAAAGTTGTAGGCATTTTGGACAGATGTCTCTAAGGAWAACATCTCAGCTGTGGAGGGTGTAAGAAAACTGGAAAAATTTCTGAGACTTTTAAAGGTAGAATGCAATGTTCTTTGTCTAGACTCTAATCCTGGAAAATAAATAATTGAAATAAAATCTTAGATTATATAATAGGAAAATTTTTGGCTGAAGGTTATGGCTTTTCCTCAGAGAGCTTCTTCTCTTGACTGACCCAAGYTGACATTGCCCTTGACATCAAAGACTATTATATACTGCATCACTTTCAGATCTGTCCCCAGGCCACCCTCTCTATCTGCTTTTCTTTAATACAAATACAGAACCACTCAGTTCTTCCCCAGAATGTGTTCCTTTTCTGTTTAAATCAAAAAAGTCCCAGCTGTAAAGGTATTTTATAAATCTAAGGCTGGAAATCCATCCTGCTGTGTCACCTCCATGAAGGCAGCCTGGGTTGGAAAGAGCTGGAATTACCATGGCAAAACACAAGACTGAGACCTGCAGTACCCAAGCAGAGTTTTGTCACTGGGTAGCRCGGCCAGGCACCATCACCTTGTCATTCCTTTCTTTCTGCTGGAAATATGAGGCAGCATTTTTCTAAAGTTTACCAAACTGAACATTAAAGTGTGCATGTTTTTTTCCTTGAGGACAAAATGAGGAGGAAGCTGAAGCACTCATAAAAGGCTTGGTTCACTATCTAATACGCTCCTGGAAGGTGCTTGTATACCACAGCAAAAAGGAAAGCAGAATTGCTGTCAGAGCTCAGTTTGTCTCCATTTTTTCTCCTCAGAATCTGTTGTCTCTCCTTTTCTGTTCTAATTTTTAAGATCTTCATGCAGCTGAGCTGTTTCTTTAGAGAGCCTTTGCTTGATGTAATGTAACCTGAGAGCTCAGCCACCATGTTCAGCAGTAAGGAATTTTTTGCAGCAGAGGTGCCAAGCCATTGCTTCTTTTGGATTTCTCTCTTTCTTTTCTTTATTTAATTGCAGGGTGAAGGACCATACTTGCAGGAATGGATGTAAAAGATTCCCCACTGTACATGGCTTGATGATGTGTCTTTCTCTGCACTAGGGAGTGTGTCATCTGCTAATACAAAGGCTAATTTTGCCTCAGTAAAATGAATGTGATTTCTGGGATCTCAACTCAATTTGCTGCTGTCTTTTGGCTCCCATCCAGGGAAGCATTAATTGTAATCATGTGAACAAATGAGAAGTCCTATTGATTTGCTTATGGTTTGGGTTGTGCCTGAGAGCTGCGTTTGCTGTGCTTCAATTCTACTTTTAAAAGGGACAGCTTCTGCTGTCTGCCAGATATGAGACACCACAGAGAAAATCCTCAGAACAAAGCAAACRTTTTCTGGCCAGGACAGCCCTGGAGAGAGTTGATTGGCCTGGCAGGAAGAACTACAGAGACAGAAAGGAGAAAATGATGAAGAAATACAGTGAAGAGCAACAGGAAGTTGGGGAGGTCAGTGAGATGGAGTCATGAACATCACCCACTGCCTGACTCTGCACAAAKACTCCTTCAGGTCTCATTGCAGGGGAATTACATAGCAGTGATCATGTACAGTCTCACACTCCTATGAGCAAGGGCAATAGAAAGGCATTGGCACCCTTTGGAAATGATCAGCTGTTTTTAATGCTCACCTCATCTGTGAGCTGCCACAAGACTGCCTGAAGTAGCACATGTTGGAAGAATCACTTGTTTTCATTATTACATTAAAAAAACCTGATAATCTGGGAAGGTTGGGATGAAAGGCCTACAACAAGTATGATTTCACAATCTGAACATATTTGAACATATTTTGAGGTGCTAAAGGGGGTCTCCTATGCCAGAAGGAGGCAAACCAAGCCTCAGAACAGTGATGAACCATCCACACCACAAGGTCCCATGGAGTTCTGCTCAGCTGCATGCCCACAGTAGCATGGACCACAAAGAGATACCAGCCACTTTAGAACCTAAATCCAGAGCATCCAAACCAACAGTGAATACTCAAAATACTGTGCTCTAATTTGGATTGACCCTCACAAAGCTGAATAAGCTAAGGGTTGGGTGTACAATATTATTACGAGCCATGCAGAATAAGCTATTTTGTATGATTGCATTGAGTTTTTAGATGAGTGAAACTGTGTGTAAAGCTGATAATCAAGATGCTAGGCATGTTAAAATGGTATMAATAGATAATTATTAGAATAGAACCAAAGCAAGTAATTTTCATATGCAAACCTCACAGGAGATTTCCTCTTCATGTCTCATTTCTGCTTCATTTTACAACTCAGACCAAGTTACTCCACCTTTTCAAAAGAYAGTGATATCTTGCAACCTTCCAAGGCTTTTCCCCCACCCCAAAACAAATTACATGGGGAATCTTGATCACTGTGGGATATTTAATAGCATTCAGCATTAGTCCCAGGGAAAACAGTGAAAATGTTGATGTAAAACGTAATGAATTAATGAATAAAGGAAAGAAGTTTTGTCTACACTTTTGTGGAAATAGCTCCTGTGAGATGAACCATTTTGTCACATTTATATGTGGGATCAACATTTGTTAAAATGTGTGTAATTTAATTTTTCAAGGTACTTGCTGATTAAAGACAATACATAAATKATGAAATGTGAACTAAATGTTCTGTGAAATAACAGGTAATAAAAAAAAAAGTCGATTGAAAAGGAGAAACGAGAAGACCAAGTCTCTAAAGCTGGAAGAAACTTTGACTTGGTCTGACATTTTTTCAGGGTAAATATAGCTATGGAAGAGTTGTTGAAAAGTTCTGTGGGTCGTGAAAGGATTGACAAAATGGAAAATAATTAGGGCAGAGAAATGTAGCCTGGTAATTTGCCCTGCACTATTTGGCAAAATGTTTCATACAAAAAACCCTTCAAATAAAGTGAACAGAACTGGAATGCAAAAGGCAGAACAAGAGACTGTCATAGAAAGGCACAGCTATTGAGATTAGAGGGAAAAGTTAGTCTGAATCCAGAGGTAAGATCCAAAAATCGTGAGTTGTTTGATTACAGTGTAACCAGTTCTAGTGAAATACCACATCTTGCTCCAGGATCTTCACTTTAAAAAGATACAGAAAAATTTGGGTAGAATTATTTTTTTAAAAAATGAACACAAAAATTATTCTAGAGCTGAAAAGATTATGTGACAATGAAAAGCTTACAAGGTATTGTCAAAATTAAAATTTAGGAGTGATCTGTCTGCAACTTCCAAGAAATTACATTAGTTGCTGTTGTTGTTTGTCAGGAGATTTTCTTAATTTGGTAACAAAATCAGAAGTAGAGAAATCTGARGAAATATTTTAATCTATATTTAATATGAAGAAATATCTGAAGAAATTCTTTTTAACACTAAAGGAAAAYAAACCATGTTGTAAACTGATCATGGAAAGAAATGAAATGTAGGAAAAAGATGGAATTCACAGCTCTGGGTATTCAAGTGGAGATTGATCTGAAAATGCTCTGTTCTTTAATCAAATGCAAGTAATTGGGTAACTAATTGCAAATTAGGTAACTAAATGCAAACAATGGCAGTGAATCAAGTGGTCTATTGATCACACATGGTCCAAAATATGTTCTTTTATTGGCTTTGACCTCTGCTCTCAGTCCTAGTGCAATGGTGCTGYTTTACTTGAATGTGACCATAGATGTGCACTTAAATTTAAAAAGGTTACGCCTTTAGAAGGTAATTTAGAAAAATACTATTTTCCATTTTTGTTGAAATTGAAAACACTTTGGAAACATTTCTGAAATACCCAATTTCAGTGTTTTTTCTTAWCATCAACTTTCCAACTCTTCTATTAGTTGATATTGATAATGTTATTGACATTGATTCTTTTTCATTTATAGTTGGGCACTCCAGGCTTTGCACCCAGATTCTTTTGGGTAATRTTGCTTTAAGGAGAAATACTTTATCTAACAGTGACTTCCTTTCAACAGTGTAATCTCTTAAGCAGAGAGACAGACCCCTCTTAAATTGGAGGCTCTGATTTGCAGGGTGGAGTTCCTGTTGTCTGTGGAAGATATGGCAAGTAATCAGTACCTCTGTAACTGGCCTGSAGATACAGCTAATACAATCATTTGCCTTTCTTTGGGCTTTTAAGTGATATCTTAATGCTGGCACAGGCACCATGAACACAACCTCTGGGCTTCTGAATACTAGCAGAGTTTTAAAAACCAGGTTTTTTTTTTCTTTCTGAAGAGCTATGGAAGTCTGTTTGCCCAGCTGAAGATTTTGCTTCTTTTATCAGAAGGATAAATCCTGTGTCAGTGTAATGGACTGTGTCAAATATGATCTGGCACACACTAAATAAGGAATAATACTCCCTAGGGTTTGCCTCCAGCACCTGAGAAATAGGATATATTGTAGGAAGCATACCCTGAAGTATAGGTTTTTAATCAGAGACAAAAAATAAATTTTCTGGATGAAAATAAAGGTGAATGAAATGGTTTGGTRTTTTTAAAATCCTACTTTGGGACAAATGAAAGCATCTTTAATCTTTTCCTTGACAGAAGTGTATTTGGTTAAGACTCAGCTGAACTTCACTTAAATCAGTAAAGCTACTGGTTTTCATCAAGTGATAACCTTGATTGTCTTTTTCTTTGGTTGAATTTGGTTTCAGACAGGAAAGGARCCAAACTGGTAACAGAAACTGGGTTAAGAGGCTCATGAGACATTGGAACAGGTTGTCCAGAGAAGAAGCTGTGAATAAYGCAAGCCTGGAAATCTTCAAGGTCAGTTTGGATGGGGCTTKGAGCAACCTTGTCTAATGGAAGGTGTCCCTGCCCATGGCATGGGAGTTGGAACTAGATTATYTTTAAGTTCCCTTCCAACCCCAAAAATTCTAGGATTCTATGAAAAGGGTATTTATCAACAGAACCACTCACTTAGCATTTTTCTTTTCTATGCTTTTTACCGTTTTAAATCAAAATAAAAAAGTACAAGTCAACAGTTAGGGGCTGGGAACATATATTTAGGGTATAAAGCTTTAATTGTGCTTTAAGACTTAGATGGGCACTGAAGGCTCATGAGATTTGGCCACTTACTAATCCAGACTTCACTACAACTCTTCACTGCAGAAAGAAAGTGTTAAATAATTTTATGCTTAATGAGGAAACTGCAAGCTGGTTGCAATCACAACTCATCTCACCTGCAGAACACAGGGGAAGGAATACCAGTTTAAAGTTTTAATCCCACATGTTGTTAAAGAACCTTTTTCCTGATACCTTCAACTACTGATTTTGATTGTAACCTTGCTCTTAAAATATAAACATCCTTTATTTCCTATTATACCTAGAAATGAAAAAAGCCTTTTCTTCCTGTATATATATTCTTCATAACTTGTAGCAATTTAAATTAAATCAGCCAATAACTGTTGTACTTTGACTGATGTTAATTACATAGGGGGTAGAGCTGGTTACAGCTGTTAGTACAATGAGCATCTTGCTATACGTGCTTTCCTTGGAGATGGCTTTGATGAGGCTGGGAATTGCAGGTTTGGACATGAAGCAGGATTTTCCCTCAGAGATACTGATTTGTTTGCTGTAAAACCTTTTAAACTGCTAAACCCCAAGTGCCCATAGCCACTGAGCCACAGGCAACCCTAATTTTCTAGCTGTGGATATGGTCATACCTGCTCCTATGAACTTGAAGTTCTCCACAGTTGGTGGTCATGGCCCTCACTGAGAAAGTGTAGGTATGGTGTCCACTTGGAGAAAAGTTGTTTTCTCTGTGCACAGCAGAAAAGATGTGGCCACCCAGAGGGRGTACCACAAAAGCATTCAGGATTCTCYRGCTGCAGGGAGTGCCAGAGCCTGGTGCTGCTCTCAGGTGGCATCAGGGAGAACAGACAGCTCTGTGGGGTGTGGTCAGGKCAATGATCTGCTCAGCCTCCTGGTGGAGTTTGGAGATGGAGAAAGGCTAAGAAGTGTTAGGGACTCTCACCAACAGGCAGAAAAAGTGGGATCCTAGAAATGGAGGGGAGTGGAATGGGGTGGCAGGAGAATCCATTCCCAACCTACCCCACCTCTCCAGCTGCCTTTATACAGTAGGCATGAAGCCCTGGAATCCAAGACCAAGGGAAATAAGAATGTGGATGAAGGTTCTTTTGGGATGGAGGTGTTGCCCAGGTTAGGGCAGCCTATCCACTTCATCATGACTTCCTCAACAAAACAAAACWTCCATAYTGGGTGCACAGCCAGYACAGGAAGAGCCAGTATTGGAGATAATAAGGCTCTTACCTCAGATGGTGTTATAGACTTTCCACACCAATTTAAAAAYATGCTCCCCCCMCAAATGACATCATAAAGAAATTCAAAATGAGCTGTATGTATCATTTGCATTCAGGAAAATCTTTAGTGAAAATTGCCCACAGCTTTCTCTCTCTTTCAGCAGCACACTGACATGATCCAAAAGGAGTGTCTTAATTATGGTAATTACAGGAYTTAAAATTCATTAAATAAAATATTGAGGCTATTCAAACTCAGATTTTTKAAGGATTATAGTGTTTGACAACACTATGAAAGGTTTAAGTGCGTAGTTTAACTGCCAGAATTGGTTTGTGTTTAGCCCTCATTACTCAGCACGAAAAACATGTTTTAAGTGGAATCTGCAGCCCACTTTCAACTGTCAGTCTAAATATGTCTATTCACAAGCTGAGAAATTAGCACAGTGCATGATGCTCTGGTGACACCCATCAAGCAAGAACAACTCATCGTTTCACTCCATCTCACATCTAAATCATTAATTTCTACACTTTGCTGAAAAAAAAAAAAGAAAAAAACCCATCCCTGTTCTAAAAGGTTGACAGGGGCTTAAAATGGCTGAAGTCAGTCTGAAGTAAAAGATAGCTCCTGGTTTTCAGAGTTTGCCTTTGTGGACAATGATTGTGTTATGGTGGAGTAGGGCTGATAGGAGGCAGGTATGACTTTTAWTCTCCTAAACCCTCMTAGCCTCTAGCCAGTACAATGGCAYTGTATTTGCCCAGTTCCTGGTGTTAGGCAAAACTGGGGAAAAGACAGAAAGCAAAAATCCCTCTGTGGTGAAGTAATTTCCCAGAACTTTCTCTTGTTCATGGAGGAAAAATCCCTCYGAGGTGGATCCTACACTCCCAGAGAGTGAGCCTGGTACTGGGCATTGGTTTATCCTTAATGCCACAGGTGTCCATGTCARTGCTCTGCTCTCCTGACTCTCCTGTACAGCAAAGCAGCTCTGTTCATGCCTTGTACCAACTACATGCTTCTGCTTTTAATGTTTCTGCACCTTCCCTCCACTCAGTGCTGCTCTTTCTTGCCTTGGCTCYGACTCACTGTAAAATAGCCATGGTCACCTTGCAAAGGTCACCTTGTACCTGCTGGCACTGGCATTCCATGCCTAAGGAACTTATTCAATCATTTCAATTATGCTAGCCATGTTTCAATGAAGTGTGCCCACGTACATCCAAAAAGTAGGGACCAAATCCATTGATGTAAATGAAACCACACTGGTATAAAACCAATGCATGTAAGACCAGAATCAGGAACCTAACTGCCAAAAGTAGAATATTAGAATTACATTTATAATAGATATCTTTATGGTGTAGAAGGTTCTATTTGTATGCAGTACTCATCTGTTACAACAGCCACATAAGGAGTGAAGCTAGATCTGAKTTATGGTCACTAAATTTTAGATCAGCCTATCTTTTCCAAGCAGAGCTCAAGAAGAACATTTTTAGTAACTACCTTCAGGTTACTTTGCAACAGAGCCAAGACAGCTCAGATTCAGAAGCATGTCTTAAAATGTCTTGTGTCCACCCATCAAAATGCCTTAATTTAAGCCTTGAGTCCTACAGCCTTGGTCCTGGCCCTCCAGGAGCTCTAGATTTGAGTTCAGGACCGGAGGCTTCTGTGTGCTGTATGGCTATAAAAAGTACCAGGTTTGAAATCTGCAGCAAAAGCTCTGCTGATGACAGTGTTCCCATGAAAGCCACTCCTGGGAACCAAACATGTGTAAACAGTGCATGGCACTGGTTGCATGGGTGTGGCACAACTGTGTGCACACAAACTGAGCATGCACGGAAAGTGCAAGTTCTCACAAGAGCAGYGTGGCATGTTGACAGAGTCAAAGCAGGGCATTGGCTAGAAAATAAGGAAGAGAAGGCATTCTTGAATGTTTTTACAGATTTTTAGCTAAATATACTATCACACGGAATAATAAATTATTTCTTCTAGAAAAATCCAAGAGAAGGATGAATTTCAATAGGAATATGCAGAAACTTCTTCAGAGTGAAAGCTGCATTACCATTTTTTTGTAGGTCGATGAGCTTTCCCTAAATCATCTATCAGGTATACAGTGTTGTGCTTATATTTGTGTAAAGAAGTTGCTCACTGGGCTATTAACTCAGCAGTTTTCCAAAGGTGAGTCCACAAAGGAAAGAAAACAAAGATCTGTTGTGGTCTCTGCCTATAGTGTGACATGAGGGCACGAGCTCACATTTGGAGCACTCTGTGGCTTGGTCCATATGTGTCCATCCACTCTGTTGGTGGCATTTGGGCTCCCTTCCCTGCTCCTGAGTGTTGTTGTGTAGCAGACTTACTCCCACCCTGATGCAGGGGCTAGCCAGCATGMAGGTGATGTGAGGGATCAGGGAGTGTGACAGTGGTGTGAGCTCAGCCTTGGAGATGCCACAAGAACCATCAGGCATGGCAGAACTGGGAAATAATTTTCTCYAGCCAGGAGAGGGCAGAAACTTCATTGTGCAGTAGTATGAAACCATGTATGCACTTCCACAGGCAAAAGTCATCCCTGATTTCCTGAAACTGTTAATATTTACTGCATGTGTAAGAAATGGAAGACCCCTTTTCTGGTAATCCTCATGGTCAATGGAAAACTTTCCTGTAAGACTGGAGCCAGAGATTCATTCTCTGCTCTTCATTTTCACATCTATTCYGTGCCAGGTACCTTTTATAATCCATCTGCTTCTCACCAGATCAGTAATTTTGTTTTCTTTTCTGGCAGGCAGGTCCTCAGAAGCCTTGCCAAAAATATCCTAAGGCCAAAGTTATTTTTAAAAGGTGCGAAAGTCAAGAAAAATCCAAGCGAATCCAAGGTAAGTAGTTTGTATTCCTTTCTACTTTCAAATTCTGTAAGAGCTAATAGTAGGGTAAAAATGTCGAAAGCTAATGAGATTTCAGAGCAGACATTTTCCATTTGAAAAGAAATAGAGGAAAGAAACTTTGAAATAACCTCATTTCAGGAAAGATCTGAAGACCAAGCTTGATTCCAAAATATCAAGGACAGTCCTTCACTGTAATGGCATCTTAAGGAGAATGGAGTGCGTGAGCTTTTGTAACTGGTTTGGAAACACTCGTTTTGGTTTGAAGTGGCCATGCTGAACTCAAACCCAGCTGAATTGCTGCTAATGGGTGAACTGACAGTCTCTTCAGTTTGCAGTAGACAGATGTCAACACTGCAGCTGGAACTAATCATGAGTTGTCATCATGACTGGAAGTAACCAAAACTTTTCTTGAATGTAGATAGCCAGGACTGAACGGACATGARCACTAATTCATCCTCTCACACTTAATATCTCATTGCTTCAAGCAAAGGACAAAGGGGGCAGAAGTTCCATTTCACAGGACATTGGGCAATTTTGACATTTGTCTTCATGGGGATTACRAACAGAACTTGAAAATGTCAACATTTTTGGTGTAAACAAAATAATTCTTTTACTCTCAATTGAAATGCTTTATTTTGACAAAAACTAAACTTTCAGATTATTCACTCCTTCTCAGTTATGCAGGAWAGGCATTGGGATGCAGTATCATTTATATTTTTCATCCCTACAATGAAAGCCAGAACTATTTCCTCCTAAGGATACTGGAAAATGAAATTTCTTCCCCTTGCTGCCTTTGAATAAACCTCTGCTGAGGTTAATGCAACYTCTGTGAGTGTTTTGACTTCACCAAGTGCATTCTCTTGTTGGAGAGAATGCTTCTATCAATATTTTCCTGACTGGAAATTGCCTTTGAGGGACTTTAGCAGTGCTCCATGGGCAGGTATGTCAGGATGTGCCATTTATGTGACTTTGAGACATGTGGGTAGGTTACCACTTTGGTTCCCAGACYTCATCAATGAAAGGATAACTCAAACACATTAAAGAGTCCTTCTGAAAATTCACAGAGTTTTGAAGCCACCCAAAAAACCAATGTGGTGATTTATTTTGCATTGTGTTTACCTTTAATTTGCTTGGAGTACTTTGGGTAGATGGTGCATGCTTTACCTGCTCACATTACACAGGCATGGACTGTGCTCCTGCTTTTCAGGGTTTTGACTTTTAAAGATTCCTCCTTGAACAAATGAAAGCTTTAGAAAACCRTTAAAACTTTTAGCTCACACTGGARAAGAAAGTAAATTTTATGAGTATTGAAAACATTGGACATGCAAATAACAAAGACTCTAAATCAAGCCAGAGTGAGATCAAGCCAGGTCATATCTTTATGACCTGRTTAAGCAGTGTCAAGTAGACAGAGTGATTCTTGTCCAARTATCTATTTAGTGGTCAYGAAATCAAACATRATCACATGATTTTTGGTGGTGTATMTTTTAGGGTTCCATACCCTGATGACACATTTTAGCCATGGTGGTCGAAAGATTTAAATAAGAGAAGTTACTTAAGGAAAAATCACGTTTTCTATTTGACATTGCTGGGAAAAGAGGGCTTATTGGAACTGAAGGAGGAAACAGCTACTCAGATGAAAATGAGAGCACATTTTGATTTAAGGAATAATTTGTGGTCGCGATCATTACAGATGTTATATCACCCTTGGCACCAATGTACTTGTTAGAAAGTACACTTCAGAACAAAAAGTTCATGACGATTTTTTTCTTTTGTCTTCTGTGTGTCTCTTGTTCCGTGCTGTAGCTTGGGGATAATCACAAATGCTGCAGAATAATCACAAATGAAAGTYTGACTTTTTAGAGGAATGGGAGATTTGTGCCATACCTCCCTGAGGATACARTTCCATCTTATTTAAAAARTAATTTAATTTTTTTTCTGTGAAATTAGTATTTTTTTCCCAGGGGCTTTTAAAAACTATTACCTACCCAGATTTCCATCCAGACGACATTAATAGAAGTGTAAATATTGTCAAGAATCTCCAAATTTAAGTTCTCCAGTGTCTCTTCTCTCAATGAAATACCTTTCAATATGTGGCATTTCTGCCCCTTTGCCAAGCKGACCAATGCAGAGAGAGTCTACAGACATATATAAATATTATGAACTTGCTAGCTTGATTCTGTTATTCTTAGGGACACAATACACCCCYACTTAAATTCCTGGGGGTAGCCAGTGTGGAAAAATACAATTCATTTTGGTAATGATGTCAGGATTTGGCCTGGAATCTGCTCAGGGACTACACATACAGTGCTTTTACAAGCCTGGGTTTTTTCTTTCAGTCTCCCTTCAATTCCTTGTATCTCCCTCAATGACAAGGGAAAAGGCAGAAATGTCAAAGAGCTCTCCATGAGAGGTTTCCTGTGAATTCCACAGCCTCAGTCTCTTCTCCCTCCATATGAAACAAGTTAAATATGAAATWTAAAAGCAAAAGGAAAAAGGAGCACTTACAAATGCCCTGTCGAGGCTCAGTCTAGTTTTTCTCCTCTCTCTCATCTGCCTTTCCCAGAATGATTCCTGAGGGGGAAAAAAAGCACTTAAAAATACTCTTGATCCTGACCCAAGTCCCACTGCTTCCTTATTCCTCTGATGATAAGACAAAAACCACTTAAATGGGCTCTTTGGGACAATTCACACATCTCCCTCCTCTCACCTACCCTTATGCTCCAGGAGGTAAAGGTGCTTGAAAAGAAAGGTTTTGTTGATACTCAGCTCAGTTTCCCTCTCTCTGCCCTGCTTGTGTTTTCAGCTCATTGGGTTTCTCRAGTCTCCTCCTCCCTGACAAAGTAAATCTCACAGCATATGATATCATGCTAAAGATCTTGAACTGAATGTTACCTTATGGTTCCCATTGCACTAAMCACTGCTGCATGGGGGAGATGCTGATTTTGCAATGACCCAGTAAAATAGCTGGCATGTCGTTTTCTGTTTCCTCTTTATAGCAAAGATATAGCAAGATATTCAAGATATTTACATTTGCTCTTTGCTATGTGCTGAACCACTGGCCAGGAGCAAATTCAGATTTCTGGAAGCATATTAAAGCCAAAAATTTTATAAGCTCAGCTGTAGTGATGGTGAAAGGTGAGGCAAACAGCACAATGCAGAGGCTGATCACAGGGCTCTGAGGCTTCCTTCAGTTGCTGAAGCAAAGGCATCTGCTACTGATGAAGTGCCTTCAGGTATTTTTCATCCCCTCCAGCTGCCAGTCCAACAGAGTCCAGGACCCTGTAGGTCTGCATCCCATCTGCTGGCACATTGCATGTCCCAGATACTCCTGGGGCATTTAGGGGCAAAAGATGTTTGGGCAGCCTCACTGAGCTCTCCTGTTTCCATCTCTCTGTGGAGCATCTATTTTTGCAAAGGAGAGCTCAGATAAGTAGGGCTAAGAAGGAAGAGGAAATCTCACTTTCTCCTGCTTACAGTTAGATAAGACAAAGAGAAGAAGAAATTAGGGAATATCACAATAATTAAATCTTTTTTTGTAAAATTGGATTGTCAGCCATTGAGGGCAGAATGAGGAAGAAAATACATTACATCAGTTTTTCTTTTTCATCACGTTTTTTAAAGCAAAACTCTTTTTATACTTAAAAATCAGTTGCAGACAATTTCCAATCTAATAAATATTAAAATCAACCGACTAAATTCTAATCAATAAACAGAGRTGCTCCACATCACATTCAAGGCCTGAAAATTCCCTATTTTATCAGAGTTTTCACTGAAGACAATGCTGCAGAACCAGCTGAACCAAAGACAGCGTGTCCATGACAGCAGCCTGCCTCACTGTAAGGTGACAGATCTGAAGGAAACTGTGTGAAAGACACATCTCCACGGAAGGGAGAGACCAGGCAGCACAGAACAATGTTTTGGAGTGAGACTTCAACAGCTGTGAGTCCTTTCTTTGATATGTGCCATGTGTCACTCTTATCAATACAGGGCCAGGGTGGYTCCACATCTACCTGTCCTCTCTTATGGCTTCAGTCGAGGCACTGACATTGTTTGCTGGGKGAAGGGTAGGTATTTATGCTCGGTGCAGAGAAGCTCTAACAGAAGAGCACAGCTTGCTGGAGCCCCCCCAGTCATGTACTCTTGTTCTGTATTGGTCCCCAGAGCAACCTTTGGGACATATGTCCAGGTAAAGGTATGTTCACTGCACAGCACAGCCACTGCTTCCCAGTTTTCTCTTGCTACAGCAGGCAGARCAAAACAGCTCCCATTGGTTTTAACAGAGCCATTTGGGATCCTAATGAGTACATCTAACACAGCAGCTCTGGCTCTGTACCAGCAACGTGAATGTTAAAAATTATGCATATGTGAAGGAGGATAGTTTGTCATATATTTCTGGAAAGTAGATTAAAAACTTGGCTTTAATAATTGGCATGTTGACAGCAACTGGGCTTTGATGGCCAAGTCCCTCGGATATCAACCACTCTAGCATCAGAACTATTTTGACGTCAAAACAAAACAGGCTATTTACTTTTTGAAGTTAAATTAAATCCAGAGAGTATGATGCTGTTACAGAGCTGGAGTCCTAGGCCATTTCATCCAAATGAGCCGAGCAAGGTATAACATATGAACAACTCCATAAAACACAGGGGCCAGGTTCCATTCCAGCAATATCAGTTAAAAATGTGTATCAGGCCAGAGAAAAGCAGCACTAATGAATTTACAATGCATCATCCACTTCAGACTGACTCCCCTTTCACTCCCTGTCATTGCAAATGGGATGGTTGGCAAATAACTGATTCTTCTGATGTTGGTACAATAAAAGGTGATTCTTCACAGTGRATTAGATCAGTTAAACAATGCTTATCCAAGTTTAGGTGGGGAGACATTCCTGTCCTATAGTGGGCTCAGAAGTTTCCTTGGGGATACCCAAGCAATCCTGTGAAAAGAAAATATTTTGGGGAGGAAGAGCCATGGCTGATGTCTTACTGCTTTTGATTCCCTTCCCAGAACCATATTCTCCTTGTCATCTGATGGAGGTATCCATGGTACCTGTCCCTAAACTGTTCTCCATGCAATTCTCTCCACTTGTTCTGGGGAATATTGTTGTTTGCATCCTTAAATGCAGCCACATTCCCTGGCACATGGACCTCTGCTGGGCTGCCAGACAGGGCCCTTGGCTTCCCTGGGGTCTGTTCTTACTARAAAAACACCCATGATCAACACAGGGTCATTGTTGGGCTGGCTGACCTCCTTACTTGACCTGACACTGGCATACAGGCAGCTGGTGTGCAGTGGCAGAGCACATCAACTCACCATATCTATTCCAGGGGCCCGTGTGGCTGGAACCAGAGGAGTTCTGTCCCCAGCTGGCTCCAGGAATGTGTCTTATGTTCCATTGTTAATCCACTTAGGCAGAGAGAATCCCCTCAAACAGCTCCTGGGATCAACCTCTTATCCTTCCTATGAACAGAARTTTCCCAGCTGAACCTGCTCTCTCTTGAGATGGGGAAAAACTTCCTCAGAGGGCTCTGAGGCCCATCTTGTATCAGCTCCCCTGGGAAACAGAGCTCTTATTCCTTGGTGGTGGTGGAGAAAGAGCATTATCCTGCCACTGAATGAGGAGTGACCTGGTGTCCCCACAACGCTGGGCAGACACAGTCAGTGGGGGTTTATTATCCTGGATTTGACTGCCCAGAATGCGTCTGCAAAGCTGTTTCTAATACAGATCATTTGGGAATTAGTACATGCTAAATACCTRTCAACTTAGACAATAGAAGAGGCTGGCTATGGTTATGGCCTTAAAGAACTAAATTCAGGAGAAATTATAATAAATTATGCCCTTCAGAAAGATGAAATAACAATTTTACAATTGCTATAAATGACTCTTCATGGCTTTTCTTTTGGTTCTACAGAGTCACTATAATTCCCAGTGTTAGGTTCCTTTACATAGACCATGCTTGTGTCAGCTGATAGCAAAAAATACAGGGGGAAAGTAGTTAAATTASCAGGCAGATCAAACCCAGCCAGCATGCTCTGTGCCACCAAAGATTCACATTGCAACAGCTGCTGGAAAGGTCTTCTCCCATCTGGAGGTTTTCTGGAGCCCTTGTGGTCCCTTCAGCAAGGTGCAGACTTGAACACAGTAATTTCTGCTTTTTTGGTCTCAAGCTTGGCTGCTGTAGCACAAGCAAGACTGTGGGAGAAGCACGACCCAGACAGACTGAAAAATTCTCACCTGAAGTTGTCCTRACTCAGGAGGATTCATGACTTCAAGACTCCCTCCAGACCAACATATTGTCTCCACAGCAGTGTGCATGGGCAGTCTGGGACATTTTTACTTAATAGAAGAGTTTCTTTCTTTTCTGCTAAATTAATGAAATTCAATCAGCCCAGAAACCAAAAATAATTGTATATTCAGCCAAAGGTGAGTCTCCTCAGAATTAAAAACACTACAATAARTTTTCATAAATAGGTGCTTTTGAAAAGAGACAAAAAGAACATGTGAGGGAAGCGCTTAAGCACTATGCAGCACCAGGCAGTGTGAGTACTGGCTTTATTTACTTCATGWAAATAAAAATAGTCTGCTTCACTGTGGTGGCCATTGTGGCTGCACAATGACAGGTAAATGACATGTTGTATGTTTGGAATTTGGGACAAATGTCACCAGGCTGAGGAGGCAGGGCAGAACACCAGTGTCTCCACTTTGGGTGGCTACCAGTGACCTCTTGCAGGGCTGCTGCTGCCCCATCTGCTCTGTGCAGAGTGGGGAGTCTCAGACTTGCTTCATTTTTCTGCCCTGATATTGCCAATCTTACCTGGGATTGCTAAATAGAAGGAAATTTACAGTTGAGTAACAGAATCCTGATTTCTTTTAAGACATGGACATGGCTGCCTGAAAGCACAGAGGATCTGGTGGAACCAGTTGTGGATATAAAAGCTCTTGGCTGGTAATTGAAGCAGGAATAAGTCCTGTGGTTTTTTCATTAGTCCTCTCATCTACTCTCTATGGGTTCCAGTGACTTTTATGTGTTGTATTTTTTAAACTTTCACAGAGTTTCAACTTAAGGAAGCCCAGACTCTTATTCTTGTGATAAATAAATGCTCATTCTCTCTGTAAACACAAGAGAAACCTGCACATGCCAGTATTTTATAAACATGCCATGAAAAGCTCTTTTGTAGCTTAGAACAGAGAAGTTAAATTTCACAATACTCASTTCCAATTGCAAAATAACAAAAGATGGGTAGTTGAACAAAAATGCTATTGTTTCACTGGGAAGCAATTAGGCTGGTGATGGCAGGTCTCAAGTGAGAATACAGCTCCTCAGTGAGCTATGAGTACCTGCCATTTGCCAAAACTGCCWTTATAACAAGAACACTGTCATGATTGAAAACCCTAATTACCTAAGATTTGGAGGTTTGTGGAAACTGTTGTGCTTTCGAAGGGCTGACTGCACTATTAATACAGGTTTTAAATTGGAACTAGGCTGGAACATCCCACAAGATTAGTATGATGTTGTACTATCATTGTTTTAGATGGGAACTATTGGGGAGGTTTTTATCAAATCTTGATGGTAATGGAATAATTTTTCTGGCTGGAGTGGATGTGCACTGCACTGTTTTCTTTATCTTCTTTCTCTTCCAAGGGCCATAYGCTTTCACACTGAGAACAAATTTCTCTCTTTACATGGGACTGATCATGAATAAAAATGAAGTGTTGGAGTAAGAAAAAGAAATGTGGCTATGATTATACCATGTTTATGTCCACAGTGGACAGATGAAAGCAATAACACAAAGCTGTTATTTTAGTAATTATAAAACCAGAATTTATAATGATTTAAAGGCTAACTTAATAAGAAATATAAGGGCAACGTGCTCTGGAAAAGGTTTCAATGAAAGGATTGAAAACTGAGATTGACATTCAGTTTCTTGGAATTTTTTGCAAGGAGGCTTTTATTTTGTGACATGCAGAAACCTAGAACTGTGGTTAATATGAATAGTTGTCACACTCCCAGCTCTGGCACTTGAACACTCAGCTTGTGATTTGAATTCAACTCCCTGTGAAACCTTGGGTGAAGGAAATTGTGTGTTATTTACACACTTAGAGTTGGAGGCTGATTCATARTATTCAAGGGGGCTAAATGGTCCTGAATATAAAATAAATAATGTATCCATAACCTGTTATAGTATAATGTTAAAACAGGCTGCTAGGCAGGCACAATAAAAAAATAGATCTGAAGAGGTGAATGGTATGTTCCAAAAAGYATCAAAAACTTTTAGCAGCTCTTTACCAGTTTTAGTACAAAGARAAAAGGTAATCTATGTAAGCGAAGAAAGATCTTTCCTCTTAAGTGGCTTATAAAAAGACTTTTTTTTCTCTATTTGGGAAGCTCTATGAGGGGTGAAAATGTAGTTTTTGGGATTAGCTCCTTATTTCTTAACTTACCAACCATGACAGAAAATTAACATACAAACCCTTGTTGGGAGAGTTGTCCTTGGGRTCTCTTTCTTGCTTGAAATTTAATGACAAGGCTGAGCAGAGAGGAGATACAGAATGTGGAATGAGTGGAAAATGAGAGGAAAGTCTGCTACAGAAATGATGGCAGTGKTGTGGATGGATGTGTGAAGGCTTATGTAGTGAGCAGAAGAGGAGGAGGAGGCTGATGCCATTTGAATGGACTCAAACTCCTCTCTTGYACTAGGATAGGATCTCAATGGATTTATACTCCTGAAACTCAATTGGAAACAAAAATCAAGTAGGGGTTTGATAATCACTGGCACAATTTTATCAGGCTCATAGTGAGGTCCTCACAGCAGAGATTTCTTAATCAAAACTGAATGCCTTTTTTACAATGAGGCATTGGTTTGTTGAGGAGTTCCTGGGTTCAGTGCATGGTTCAGTAGATGGGATGTCATAGTTTGTGTTATGGAAAAGACTGGACTGGATTATCACAGACTTTCCTTCTGGCTTTATGTTTCCACTGCTGAATGTGAGAAAGCTGCCAGCTCCTCTGTCTGAAGTTCTCTATTTGTCCATGAACAAAATGAACTACTAAAAACTACCTGCAATAAATAAAAATACAAACTGAAGAGCTGAAAAAGTAAATTATGAGAAGTCAAAATGAAATTAATCTAGGATTTGACTTTTGCATCCCTTCACAGTTTCCTGAGGGAATAACATAAGGGCTACAGTATATCTTCTGATAAAATTAATAATCAGTCATCTCCAGCACTGGACAGCACTCTAAAAACATATAACACTAGCTACCAGAAAGTACATAATCAAACAGTCACTACAAGAAATTATGCAATCAGTTTTCTCCTATGGATTTATATCTTTGATAATACAGTTTGGTCCATATTCAGTTCTAAACCCACTGGACATTAGAGGTGAAAGATCAAAACTCTGCCTTAATAATTTACACTAAACCACTTCCTCAGCTCATTAGCTGTACCTYCTAATTATAGTAATTAATTGTTCATTAATAACACATTATAATCATATTATCTTTTTATGGTGTTGCTTAGTAGCTGAATAATTAAAATTTGACATCCTTATTCAAGATTTTATTTATTAAATTTTAATTATATGTATATAGATTTACATTTTTGAGTGCAGATAGGRATAATGTTTCCTTAGGCTGAAGGCTCTGAAGCAATTGACCTTCTCCTGGGCCCCAGTGACCAGAAGAATCCCCTTTTCTGTCACAGGGAGARAAGTGTTTTCTGTGGCAGTTAGATGAGATTAGACTGGGGAAATTTTTGGGGGAATGACTAGAAACACAGTTAGGCATGTTTGTAWGCAAAAATGRGTYTTTTGTGAGTAGCACAAAGGAGAACACAGTGAGCTTTAGATCTGTCAGTTGAAACCTTCTCAGGTAAAGATTGTAAAAATTGATAATTTGACCATTTTTATACCAGTCAGCAGAAGGCTTGGAGAAAAAACRGAACTATTGAGCAGAAGACTTCTATCTCCTTCCTACAATAAAAAGCTGTGCTGCATAGGAAGGACCACTAGTAAGTAAAATATTTTTTAAGATGGTGTGGACCTGAAAAGAAAACCTAGACTCGTCTACAAATGTGTGTGAATTTCYATATAGCACAACAGAGATTTAAGAGAATGATACTAGATGAACTGGCTCAGAGCATAACAGGGTACGGCAGTTCAAGCATGGGCTTCAAATGCAGAAAAAACATATGTATTTAGAACACCTGGCACACCTTAGGAATGTCTCCAAAGGACATTTTCACAGTTGGGAGAGTTGGAAACCCACAATGATAAAAATGTGACTATCCAGAGGTCACTGGCCCCAAAATCCCACCCAGCAGCCATGATGTTGAACCACACCCCTTGGCTTCTGCTGAACTGGGGAATTTTTCAGAAAGACTCACACTCTGAATTGTAAGGAAGTCGTGGAAGTAGCCATGATCAGGAAATAAAGCTTTAAGTTTACACAATAGTGTTATTTCAATAAGGCCATGTATGTGCTCTTTTCTTTTTTTTATTTTTTTGTAATTTCACTTTTCTGTCAACTAACAACTTCCATATACCTAATACTGCCATAGAAATGAAATTAAATGGAGTCATGACGAAAATGAATGAGGGATTTCCTGAACTAAGCAGAAACAGGCTAAAATAATGCCAAATGTGTTTTCTCAGGAATTTTTCACTGTTTTATGCTGAGAACAGTCTACAAGTAATGTCAAGTGAGCTATTTTCCTGGCAAGTAACATGCTGGACTGGAACCATGGCTTTGATAATTGCTTGTACCTCTTGATGATGAAACATCTTGGCTTTCTTGGAAAATAAATTTCTTTCTGGAGAGAAACAGAGGTTCCTGAACTTCAGTGTCTGGGCAGAAACCTTGGAATATTCAGATCTTGTCTGAGAGCCTCAGTCACTCCTGATTGTCTCCCACTTCTGCCTGGGGGAGRGTGGCAGCTGGGAGAGACCAGGGAACAAACTACTGGAAAATATCTTACRAGTGCCAGTGATGTAGAAGAGAAAGATGTGGGAAATGACTGATCACTCTGTTCAAAAGGAGCCAAGTACAGCTCTTACAAGGTGGTGTAACTGTGGCATTACACAACTCACACTTTACTCTGGCAGTCCTGGATGGATTCCATCCCTTCTGCTCGTGCTTGGCAGTTTGTTGTTTGATTTGGTGAAGTCTTGGGCAATACTAAAGAAAAAATAAATATAACCACAAATACCCTTATTAACCTAAAAAATAAGAGTAAATCCCATTGTCACTCGTTTTAGGGTAAAGTGGTTGTAACTAGTCAAATTTAACCAACATGATAAAAGTGCCTTCAGCATTTTGGGTGTTAASCATCCTTTGAGAGAGCAGCAGGATTTTCACAGTGAGTCTCTGTTCAATGACTGTGTTCACTACATGTGGCCCAGCAATATGGTGAGGGTCTATTAACCAGTGCTTAACTAATGTTAAATAACAATGACATTCACAGGACTACATCATGAATTTATTATGATATGGGCTATTACAGAGAATACAAAATGAAACTGTAATGAAGGGACATATAACCCTTTATTCTAATTTTTTTACATGCAGAAATATTTTTTCTGGAGATCAGCTTCTGCATGGCAGAACATTGTGTTGGCTGGCTGAATCTCTGTTAAAAGAGCCCTTGAAAAACAGATGACAAGCAATTGTCCCCTGAGCAGTACACACATTTCTGTTTGAGTTTCAGAAACAAGCTGAGGGATTTTCTTATTTTCTGCTTATAAATGACAGATGYATGCAGAACAGCCCAGGCAGCATGATGAGTTTATATAATGTCCTAGAAATGCAAGATCTCTATGATTGCCTCATGCAGGGAATTTGGTGGTTTCTAATTTAAAAGCTAAAAGAACACCAGCTTGGTGGAGGGTGTGATCTGCATCTCACAAGAGTCGTGTGTTCCCTTTCTATCCAYGCAAGGAACTTCAGATGAGTTATACAGATGTGAACAGTGAGAYCCAAAGGGGCAGCTTGGGGATTTCAATACTTGGAAGTAGGTGCTCAGCTCTGGTTAGATTATTATGCACATAGGTCCCTCTCAGAGCAGARCTTGGCCTGGGACCTTCTCACCAGCTGGGCTGACGTGGCAGGAGCCAGCTCAGTGTGAGAAGAGCAGGTGTGTCTTGTGTTGTGGCTTCCCCTGGCATCACACAGGAGAGTAGCCATGGATGAGAAGGGGAAGAGAAGAAGCTTAAATTAAATAATGGGACATTTCATACCTTTGCTTCATTCAGAACCCAGTGATACAGCAGTAAAGAAATAGGGAGAAATTTCAGAACCTGGATGCACGGTGTTCCACTCTGTTGTGAGGAGACCCCGAGGTGGCATGAGACCTGAAATTTCTTTTGTATTCAATAATTTTTATTGACGACAAAAACAGTCTCTAGGTATGTTTAACTTCTCAATTGCTTAAAAAAATAAATTAAATCCCAAGCCAAAATCTGGACAGTAGAGTCCCAGTAAGTAAAGAGAACTGTCTTTTGTTCCATTTTTCTTCTCAGCTAATCAAAAAGACAAAGGTAGCAGAAATAGATAAGTTTAAAGGCATAATACTTTGCCCAAATTGCAGCTGTATGACAACTGACAGAAAGAGGTGAAAGCCCCTGACAGCAGGAGGAGSAAAATGCTCTCCAGGACAGAGTAAATGGGAGATGAGAAAAGTATCAGTGTAACCAAACTTCAGATCTGCTGAAGGTGATACTTAGAAAGACAAAGGAAATCATTAAAATAAGAAACATATTTGATAACTAAAAAACAGATGTGGTCATCATCTTCAAAGACCATAAAATTCTAGGAAAAAAAAAAAGATGAGGGAAGAATTTGAATTCAGAATTAATGTATAAAAGACGACAGGCTTGTTATGTGGGATGGATGAAGGAAGGTTAGCAATGAATGGAGAGATAGAAATAAAAACAATATGAATATCTATAAATATTTCTTTCCCAGTTCATCCATCATGGCTGTCAGTGATCACCCTGCCTTGACAGGCAACAGATTAGGCTCTGCTACAGGAARAAGAGAAGAAAACCCTTTATTTACKTGCTCTTCTTGCCACTGCTACTGCTACAGACCCATTYATGCTAACTCAGAAAATGTTATRTCTTCTAGACAAGAATGAAAATAYACTCCTGAGATCCAATTACTAGGAACTTTCAGGTGATCAGCCCCCTAAGAATATAACCTGGAGCAGACCATAGAGAGATCTTTGAGTTAAGTACTATGAAACAAATACACAATACGCTTCATTTGCTCTTTGAAGTTTGTTTTCCAAGTACAGTCCCAGAAGGAAAGCTCACTAAATACAGACTTCAAGCAATGGGGACACAGAGTCTGCAAGCAGGTTTCCAGAGGTGAACACAGCAATTTCTTGTGTCTAAGCATCAGGGAAAAAAAAGGGCTCCTTGAACCCTTGTTCACTGGACACGAGGTGCTACCGCATTTCCTACAAAAGCCTGAGTTTGGAAATGTGTGCAACAAATGGGAGAGGAACACTGCAGTCAAGGATCAGATGCAAGTGCCCAGAGATTTGCAGGTGCCCAGAGCTGCTGAGTTAAGCCTSTGGTAAATGTCAGTCCTTTACCTGACCAGCACAGGTAGGATAGTATCCATTCATGTCCTACTTGATGGCATGTGGATTGTTCTGCTGAATAGACCTGACAGGGTAAGGACACTGCATTAAGCTCTTTTTCACTAATACACAGCACAATCACAAAACCCCGTTTTTTTTCTTGCATCCCCTTAAAACAAAAGCCTCAACATGAATTGGTGGCTGCTTAGGTGAGTAATAAAATGGCAGGAATGGAAGGCTTGCAAAGTGCTRTGACATTTCCTGGCCGCTTTATTAATTCCAAGCTAAGCACACGCCTAAGTGCTTCACAGAAGTGGGGTCAATGGCACTGACAATTTGCAACACTGAACCTTGTGGCAGTGATGCAGAAAGGCTGAGGCATTTTTTCCCCCCTTAAGCTGCATGCTGGCAATGCTTTCCTCATGGCAGTCCTCCCTCCCTCAGTGTTTCTGCTTAGCAGTGAGGATCAGTGCTCTGTAGGATGTGTTGTTTTTTGGATTACTTGCAAAACAGAGGTCATGACCATGTCTGGTCATTAAGAATCCCCAGGCGCTCTTTGCTCGCAGAGCGACAACTTTAGTACCCTGGCCGAAGACCAAGAAGGGATATAAATTCTACCTAGTGTACCTTAAATCCCCCTAGTATTTCTGTTAGACACTCAACTCCTCGCTCCTCAGCTCAGAACGAGATTCAGAATTGCTGTTACAAAATGGCTACACCAGAAATGTCTCCTCTGTGGCTCCAGGCTTTGAGAGCCTTCTGGGTTAACTGCACTGCACAGCCAGCATTGCTGAATCAACTGATTATTTGGCTTATTGCTGTATGCTCATTTTCTTCACTCTTCACACCTTCTGGATGTTGAGTAATTTCCCTTCTTTGTTTCCGAGGGTTTTGTTGAAATACACTCAAAAATATGCCACCAAGGAGAGAGGGAGGGAAGAGATCCTCCCCAGCTATAAGCTATTCTGACTGGTACCAATGTAGCATATAATTGAATGTTATTTCCATACAGTCCAGCCAAATGTAGCCATCTACAAGAAATAGGAGCATATCTTAAGAGTTCAGACTTTTCTTGAATGCAAAAGAATTTATTTCTCATAGATAGTTTTCAAACTGGGAGCAATATTACTTCTAAATTATATTTTAATAGCCAGTTTGTTGTTTCTGTTTCTGAAGCCATCATAAAGCATCCATAAAGTGGTATTTCTCTTGCATTTTACATGACTCCAGGGCTTGCTGTTCTCGCCTGTCAGGTCTTTTCAAATCACTTAACGTTTACTGGAACAATTCTACACTGCAAGATTTGCTGCTCATCCAGCGTGGTGTTTGTATCACAGCTGCTACACCATTGCCATCTCAATAAAAGGAAGCATTTCTCACCACTTCACTAGTATATAGCAGCATGAAAATAATAATTTCCTTTGGAAAAAAAAAATCCACAAACCTTTCATCTGGAAAAAATCAAGCGGAGAGTAATCTTGGTTTTATTTAGAAATGTTTGTGGTTGTTAAGGTAAACTTACAACCCATGGTTAATTTAATAAAAATGTGACATAATTGTCCTGGGCTCTGATATTGCTGTACTTTTTTTTTTTCTTTCAAGAGCAGATTAGAATATTCAGACATACTGAATAATGAAAGAGTTGAGTATTAAGGACGTATAATGGAAAATTTTCAGTGTCATGCCTGGCAGGGCATTATCCAACTCTTTATAAATAGTGAAAAAAGTATTTATAGARTGTTCTTTAGTATCATTCAATCATGAAAGTAATTCTGGTTTATTGAGATATCGTTTATTTTGTGTTTAATAGTTCATTTGCAGACACCAGAATATGCAGAAAAGAGACCAAAAGACAATGTTTCAATTGTGTCTTACAAGAAAACAGTTTAAKGGCAGTCACATTTTCTGACTTTGTAGYTGAAGGTGTTGTTTTATTCATTAGSTCCTTCATTGGAGGATAATAGTCCTTACAATGCTCACAAGCAGCCCATATTTGCTCATGGAGAGCAGCATTTCACTCACAGACACACCTCTTAATTCAGTGAGGAAAGTTACAATTATTTTCTCCATGTTACACTGCTAATAAATGTGTTCCTTTAGTAGTATTAATTAGAAGATATAGTGGCCATGTCTTAAATATTATGGCAACAATTTCTTCAAATTGTATTTTATAGGATTTGCAGAATTCCCTTTGACTGCTTGGAGATCTACACAGGAAAAACATGGAAAATCATAATCCTGGTGGCACTTGAAAGCCATATTCCTCCCTGATACTTTTCACTGCAACTCCCAGGATGTAACACAATAAGAAAGGTGTTCAACAAAATGTGTGTTAATGTCACAGCTCAGAGAGATAAAAWTAATGTGGGGAAACCTTGCCCAAGTTTCCCTTCTCATTCCAGYTGTGTTCACCTCACTGTATATTTAATTTGAAGTGCAGATCTAATTAAAAGTTAATGCATCATTAAAATGATTTGTAATAAGTATATTCAACTCCATGTGAGCATGATATGCTCATTATCAGGTCCAGACTATAACTGGGATCCTTCACAGTGAAGGAAATCATTATTCATACTAATATCTTTCTGGTGGCATTCATTCCATACATAAACACGATCTAAATGTTTATCTTTTAAAGAAGTTTAACATGTTTGAAGACCTGCTGCTGAATAGTTTTTTTTCTTGGATGGTATCTGTCSTTAAGAGGAGTATTCCTTTAAATGGGTTTGACTGTGTTTTTTCAAGAGAAGAAAATAAGCCTTCTACAGAATTAATGAAGCTGGCTTTTTAGCCTGGGGTAAAAAGCTGGCTAATGAAGTAATTCATAGTGACAGCCCATGGTCTGAATTATATGAATTATTGCTTATTAATGGGATTAATTGCTTCTCATGCTATAATACAAAATTTATACACTTGTTCAAAATCTAGGTCTATAATCCGAAACAGAAAGAGGGAAGAAAGGCTGTATTAATTATATGTCATGTCCACATCTCTGAATGTCCATACTGCAACAGAGACTGGATGKAGGTAATTTTATAAAGAAATGACATGAAGTGAAAACTATAAAATAGGGATGAGAAAGATAATGGTAAATTCTSTTCAGCTGAGGCACTTTATCAGATTGCATTGCTTTGCTAAGGACTTCCCTTATCTGTATGCTCGCTTTCAATATTTAGTAAAAGAAAATTTATCTCTTCACATATAGCATAACTATGTACTGAGTATAGAAGTACCTGAGGAACAGAAAAAGAAAACTTTTAAGACCACAGAAAAACAAGTTCAAAATGAAATCATATTCTACACAGAGATGCTCATTTATTAAACATACAGGGTTTTTTTTGTATTATTGTTAATATTATTTGCATTGCACATGTGGACTGAGGATTTGATGCACTGACTGCACTGTGTATTGACCAGAAAAATAGGCTCTTATGCCCAGATTTCTTGTTATGGAGRGGAAGAGTGAGGAAAATGAGATCTATGAGTTTTCACCATTCAGAAATGCCATGTCAGCTGGATCTGTTTTGCCTGATTCTGTCTATCAAGGATATGTATACTCATGTGGTCTTACTTGCCATAGCACCTGTGAGCTCTGTTTAAAGGAATTCGAAGATCTGATTCCACATCAGATCAAATCCAGGTCTCTCAGTTATCAGGAAATTAACAATCAGCTAAAATATCCAAGCCTTTAGGCAGAARATTGGGAAATCTWTTCAGACTGAAGAAACAAMTAAACCTAACTAYCTCTCACACATGCTGGCTCMGTGCTCTCACCATGGTTTTACACAAAAGTTCCCTACAAATCAAAGCRCAGCTGCAAAATGGGATGTTGCTTCTTTTGCTAAAGGGAACTTCACAACAGTGCTGTCATAGAATTGTAGAATTCTTTGGATTGAAAAGGACCTCAAAGATCCTCTTGCTCCAACCCTCCAGCAGGGACAGYTYCCACTAGACCAGGATGCTCAAGACTCCATCCAGCCTGGGCGTTGAGTAATTCCAGTGTTGGCCTGGAATCTGACTGCACACAGGACCATCTAGAACTCTGAGATCTCTCTAACATTTCTCCAGAGATGCTGGGACCACATTACTTTGATTCCACTCTTAGGGGCCATTGTTTAGAGAACACACCAGCAGTGCCAATTGTAATGATTTTATTTTAGATACGATTCTGATGCTGTAATGAAAATAACATTTGTGCTTCTATTACAATCCAGCCTCAAAATGAATACCCTGGGGATTGTAACTTACTAATTTTCTTTTACTTTTTTTTTTTCCATTCCCTGACTTCAAAGGAAGTGAGCAGTCCTGGCCACAGAGATCCCAGAAAGGGAGGTGATGATGGTCTTACAGCTTCCCTGCTACACATCTTAGCTCAGAAAAGATCAGTTCTGTCATTATGAGGCTTCTCATTCTCTCCTCCCATGCCCAATTTTTGTTTGTGGTCTTTAGGGTTATTTGTTTGTTTGTTTGTTTGATTGATTTTTGTTTTTTTTTTAATTACCAATGTGTAAGACTCACTTGGCTTGGCACTACAAATAAAATGAATAGACCATTTTAATTTCCAAAGTATTTTCTGCCCAAGTACCACAGACATGCAGAACCAAAGCATGAACAGTAACATACAGGAGCAGTGGTCTACACACATCTTAACAGTGCTACACTTGTGATTAAAGGGGAAAATCTTTTACTCTGCATTTCATATTCACTATTTACAATGCAAGTCCCATAGAAAGGTGGGAAATGGGAACAATGCATATTCAGATTTTAATGTATTAGTAGGATTTTGAAAGAAGAATCTTTCCATTTAAAATTTTAGAAATATTTTTAAGGAGTAAAGAAGCTGGGTTTTGGTGTTGAAGTTATGGAAGAATTTAGATTCTATTTTCTGAGGCATCAAGGTTCTAATTTGTTCTTGCTTTCTTATTCTTGAAATAGTTAGGCAGCTGAAAAAGTAAGTACAACCCAGAGCTATATAGATGTAAATTATTAGATACATCTGCTCTTTATTTTRTGTATATAGCTATATTAATAATGTTTTATTTTATATATATATATATTCTACATTTTCTGCTCAGGTTCTTGTGACTGTTCCAAACATCCTTTGGCCTGTGCAGCTAGCTGGCCAAGCTCATTAAAGGACACTCTTTAACCCCTCAATTTCATCTCTGTCTCTCTTTTTCAGCCCCTTCCAGCTGTTCCAGCTGTGTGTGGCGCTGAGACACCACTGGCGCCATGGCACTTCCTCAGCAGCCAGGGGCTGGCAGAAGGAAGGGGTTGCACTGCTTGGGGTGTCTCAGCAAGGCTCAGAGCTTGGCCCTAGAGCTCTGCAGCTTTRCTCTATTGCTTGCAGGTGAATAAATACTTCTGGGAAATCCCTTTTGAGCACAGCAAAGTAGTCAAAGAGTAGGGAGGGGTAAAAAAGTGTCATAGTCATTGATTGTAATTATTAGTATAATTGATATCTGCATCAAAGATATTTAGTTCATATTTCACATTCTATTTTCAATTTTGGCTTTTCCTGCTTCCCATGCTGCCTGGTATTAAGTACTCAAAAAAATATGCTCTTGGGATTAGGTATATAGAATGTACCTGCCTATAAAAATCATAATTTGACATAATAAAAGGCTTCATACAGTTAATATGTACATTTCAAAATGGGAACAATTTCCATTTTTATTAGTCAAAAAGAATTAGTTTCAAAGCTTAGACCACTGTGAAAATCCTCTGTTGATTACACTACCACTATTTCCATGAAATAGTTTTATTGCTAACACAGAGTTTTCATTGTCTGGGCAGAGGTGGCTGKGTAAAACACCACTGTGACACAGCCCAGTGCTGTGGACACTTTGGACATGGCAAAGGCAAGCCTCCCTCTTTCCACAAACTGGCTTAGATTCCTATCAGAACTTGTTTTTAGGGACCAGAGCAATTTTGATCAACCTTCTTGGCCCTATAAACCGCACCAAAAATGTTCACCTGCAGTCAGCTGGGCAAATGCAACACATGCAGGCTGCACTGAGAAGAAAGGTYGGGAACATCTCACTGGTGAGAGAAGATACCCACTTTTCATTAATGTCCTGTCTCCCCTGGAAAACAGAATGGAACTGGGCCTGAAACTTCCAGGACAAGCCACTGTAGTTGCCAACATGCATTCCTGTAGGAGGTCTTGTTTTACCCATCATCTCATGCCAAAGCAGCTCCACTTCCACAGGAAATATCTGCATCCATGCAAAGTTTTCCAGCCACTTGGAACTTGAGTTGAGAAATGAAGGACATTTTCCTTGAAGAGCAGTTGCAAAGGAAAAGAAATATTCACACATTCTCATCRTTCTGKATTGTGTTCCTAAGAGACCTTTCAAAACAGTCCTGCAGTTATCCTGCCATTAACTCACCAAATCYCTCTATCAGCAATCTCTTTATCAATCTCTCTCAGGGTGAGAGAAACTCCCAGCATTACATATCATTGCTGTGCCCACCTCCACCAGCTGAGGACTCAAATACCTTCAGGGAGGTGTCAGATGCCCAACTTGCACCTGACCCTTTTGCAAATAC
>CADDXX010000504.1:315762-415042 GCA_902810485.1 Alauda arvensis
TTTTTTTGGTGGAAAGTTTCCAGAGGGTTGTGCTGAAAACTTGATTCACTTTAAAGAGAAGCCAGAAAACATAATTGAAGCACAGCTTCCTTTAAGAAAAAGAGACATCAGGCTGAGTTACTTAGTTTGGTAGAACAATCTGTAMCAATGCCATTATGAAAGTTTCATAAAAATGTGTTCCTTTAAACACAGGCTTATATCTGACTTCTGCAGAGCAATTATAGTAACTATAATGTGACTCTTGTGGTAAAAAGTGACATGCACAATGCAGTGAGGCTTTTGAATTTTTAAATTAGTAAGAGCAGCCACTGAGAATATACTTCAAATTTCACCATCAAGGCAAAAGGAGGCTGARAACAACTTACAGTCTAGTTCATGTTTCACTTGGAGGCTTGAATTTTGCATTGGTTCCTGGGCCTTAGCCCACTGCTGCAAAGGAGCTGCCTCAGGCTTCAAATATGGCAATTGTTCCTAGGCTGTGCCAGTTTCCTCAGCTTTCTTTAAGTCACTGTGGAAAAAGTTAGCCCTGGTAAAATTTAATCCATCATTAAACAGTAATTTAATTTAAGTTGCTTTTTTAGAAGTTGGTTAAATAGCAAGAAGAAAAAACAGTATGTAAACAAACTTCTAAATGAATTTACTGCATGCATTTTCTGTGTTTTGCTAAAGTGAAAGCTAAACTCATATGACTAAAATTGTTAAAGAACGAAGATGGAAAACAGAAACAATTTTCACTTCTGTGCTAYCACACAAAAAAGAGCGAAATATTTGTTCAGTCTATCAGGAAACACAAAGAATTACTCTTGCCAACAATTTGACAACACAGATGAAATTTCAGGTATGAGGYAAATGAAAAATTGAAATGAAAGATATGTGAACTAAGTCCCAGGACCAGTGGAAAAAAACCTCCTATATATTCAACAAGATTAACCAAACAGTAAAATAAACAGTATCAGTCATGTACTTTCATAGTATAAATTATTAACTCAGCAGTATTTTTTCAAAGAATTTTGAAAACAAAGAGAGCAGCTTCAAAAAGRTATTTAACTTGTCTGTATAACAGTGGATATCTTCATAACTTGGGTTTGGCAAGCGTATTCATAATGGCCTCTATGTTCCTAGTTTTCTTTTTTGGGGATTGGAGTTTGGTATACAACTATTGAATCCCAAAAAACTATTCTATTCATAGAGAAAATGCAGCTACAAAAATATTATGCCAAAACTTGCAATTTAGTAAAAGTAGGGTATTTGTGCCTTAGGAGATGTGGTTTCAGTTTCTGGTCATGTGGCAATTATCAGGACTGGACTTGGCAAGGCACTCGGGGCACTTTTTAACTAATGATGTCACAGATAGGTTGTTCCAGTCTTGCTGGCAGCCAACATTTGGACACATGAGTTACAATTCCTATCAGGTTTGTGTGAGTTGGGTAAGTCAACGTTCAAGTCCCAAGACTAAGCAGTAGGTGGGAATCAAATAAARTGTTTGGGTTCTGGACATGATGTCYGGCTTTGCCTTCAGAGCATTCATGGGCAGTTTCATCCATGTTTTGGGAGTTTGGGGTACCTAAAAGCACACATGGTATGGTCTGAGGCATCACAGTGGGTGGATGGGTCAACTCTTCTCAGTCTTTTGACGGAAAACAGGTTATTTCATGATGGGAATCTGCCTGAGATCCTACTCTTGTACTTTGGCTCCCAAGCCTGCAAGGCCATCTGAGAACAAAAAAACACAACAAACAACCAACCAACCAAAAAAAGAAAAAATCCTGTGAATATTTCCAATATCCTTCCCAGTAAACTGGGAATTGCCACGTCACAATCTGCAAGCACTTGGGAGGGACTGCAACCCTTCCCATCACCACCCAACAGAGCAATCCTCGTTGATTGTGTAGGGAAGGAAAAGTCACAGAAAACGTGGCATTAAGGTTGCACCCACAGGTTGAAGACACAAAACCAAGCTTTCTTTCTGATCCTCAAAACACCTGGTTAGGTGTTAGAGCACAGACTGATSATATCTGGAGTGCACAGTAATACTTCCCAGGTGTCCAAAATGTTTGGGGCAAAGGAAATAGCTGAGAAATGCCATCCTTGCCCTGTCAGTGTCTCAGAAAGAACTACACAGTGATAGCTGCTTAAGCTACAACACTGCTTTTTAAAGGACTTTATGTCAGCTAATCTTGTTTCAGGCCACCTGGCAGTATCAGCCTGGGCTCTTTCACTCCAACACCACTAAGCCTTCCTTTCATCAGCTGTCTTTCGAAACTGCAAATTGGCCTGAATTAATTTAAGCAGGAAGTTAATGCTGAGGGAAGAGCTAYTCTTCTTTAAGCTTTAGAATAAGCTGTMTCTGACCACTAATAAAGCAGAGCATTTTAGAGCTGATAAAATGAACAATTGTCACCAAAATGTCCTTCCTGTTCTTCCAGYCCTCAGCCAAGACAGGGAATCAATACAAATCCAGTTCATAAGGTAACATTTTGGTTTTTTCCAAGTAAACTGTGTCTTAATGCCCATGATCTTCCATTAATAGCTTCATATTCATAAGGGCCGTAAGCCCAAGCCAATAGAAACACAATTCTTTTGATCAGGGGATGTATAATTGGTGTAAATTATTCAATGTCATTCTTGTGCTGGGTTGCTCTGTAGAGTGTACATAAGAATAATTTATTTTTTGCTTCTAAGAATAGCCTGGTTTTTATCACTGCATAGCCTGCTCAAAGGGTTTGATAGGTTTTTTTATCATCATCAGTACTCTTTTGCTGGTTTTGTAGATAACCTTTCTTTGAGAGGTACTGTCCTTTCCACACCTAAATTTTCACTCAGCTCCTATTYAAAATGTCATAAACATTTGGGCTGGCAAACTGAAAGTTATTTTTAAATCAGAAAGGAAAAGAGTCTGTTTCTACATAACTGAGGAATATATGACAAATAATTTTACYGAGGTACAATAATTTCCTGGACTTTGTTTGTTTCTCTGATGTATTTCTGGTTTTGCCAGCCTCTTGTTCAGATAATTCATCCCTCAAAAAATCAGCAGAGCTGTGGATAAGGAAGGAGCACAACCAATCCTTCCTTTGTTGGATAAGTCWGTTCTGATACATAAGAAGTTATCAGAATGATTTTTCTTGGGAATTGTTTAGACTCCAGTTCTTTTTCCAAACCCTTCATTCCCAYGCAAGTCATGGACATGCTTTTGCTTACACTGAAACCAGTGAGATAAGGGATAACATCATCATTTTCAAGATGGTTCAAAGCCTTTTTTGACTCTTATTGGGGAAAAAAACCCACAGCAGAAATATGAAGTTTTAGAACAAATTTGTAAAGAATATGACACAAGGCAGCAGGACAAACCTCACTTTGGAATGTCCTCCAGCAGCAAYTCACTTGTTCTTATTTGTTTCCAGGCAGCTCAGAAAAGCACACCCAGTGGATTCCCTGGAACACTGACCATGAGGATCACTACTTCCTTCTTAAGTGGCCAATGTCCTGACACTTTTGGTACTGAGGARCAGTTCTCTTCCTGGATTTAATACTTTTTACTAACCAGAAGAGGTCTGCTGTGGGACACCAGGGACTCACAAAGTGTATAACCTTTCCTGAACAAGGCATGGCTCCACTAAATTATTTTGAGTGTCTGTGCCAGAACATCTTTCTGTACTAGATGCAGTGATTATGTGGCAAATTCACACCAGTTAATAAATATCAGACCATGAATGCTGATTTCTGTGTTAAAGAAATAATTTTCCATTGCTCTTCTAGAAATGTGATTTTCAGATGCAAAATTATTTAGCATGTCTTAGGGTTATGATTTCTATTTAGCTGGGAGTTTTATTTCTGATTTATGCTTTCTGAGCCCATTTTTGTTGGTGATGTCCTGTGCGATTCTCAATTTCTTCAGCTGAGTGTGTGAAGTGCCACTTCATTTGTGGTTTTAAAGCAGTGCTGCCCCAAGAGCCTTCCTGAGACCGTGATGGAAGCAGGGAAGGGTTGTAAAGAGTAAAGTGGTTGGGTACTGGGATGCTCCAACCTGAACATCCTTTTTCTGCAGTAATGGTCAGCTCTAGACCTTTCAGCTGTTCTGGTGCCCCGGCACTGCACTACAGAAAATACACAGACATTTTGGCTTTAATAATATCTAATAATGAGAACTATAGAAGGACTAAATAGRTTCACTCTGAACTTTTGGGATCATTCACTGTGGCAGAGAGTGAGGACCCCAGGGGGACTGTGCTGTTCTTCTTCCTCCATTTTTCATAGGAGCTACCTGTGTAAATACATGTGTAATCAGGGTACAAACCCCAGAATTAAAATGCTGTAGTGTGCACACCTTTTGAGACACTAAAAATAACTCTGATTAAACACATGGACAGTTGTCTGCCATTTTGGTGTGCTTTTAGTCTACACATAAATTTGGGTGGGTTGTTCAACTTCTCAAATTTTCCAGTTAGTGTTGTTCCCAAACACTCAGGTCTCACTCAGCCAGCACTTGCATTGACAGCAATGTGAGGTAGGGCTGCGGGGCAAGGGCTGATAGCAAAGATCTTAGTACAAGACAAATTCATTAGACAAGCTAAATAATTTAGGCACATTTGAAAAGCAAATGAATGTAGGGGTGTTCCCTCATGATTATTGCTCACATAGATTTTTTTTTAAGAGGAAAAACATAAATTAATAAAGGCAAGAATGTTTTTAATGACAATATTAGTGGCTGCCCTGTGGCTATTAAGACATGCACTCATTGTAAACTATATTGATTTTTCCATCAGATAAAATTCTTTGGTTAAATTGTTATTTGCAGSTATAATCCAGACTGGCTGTTTTGGTCATTATCATGATAAAATGTGGTCAGAAAGTTTTTCATTGGAGCGGTGACCACATATTTTCAGAAAGATCCCTGAACAGCATCAGGGAGAGTCAGATGTTGTCTATAAGTGCAATAGTCACTGTTTTTGTGGAGGCAATGTTGCCATTGATTAATGGAATGGCTTACAGTCTCACAAATTCTTTTTTATCTAATAACTATCAGTTCTTTGTATTGTGCACTCTGTGAAACTACTGCCTTTGCAAATTAAAYGCCTGACCCAGTGMACATTCACATGACAAGTTTCACAGAGCACATCCAAACTTTTGTAWATGTACATAAGGAGTTTGCCCATCYACAAGAGAAGAGYTTCAGCCTTGGCAGTTTGCTGCTGCTTTGTTCAGGGGAAAATGGTCAGCAGGTTTGTTCTGCCCATCTGTGGTCCTGGCTTTTACTTGAAAGAGTTATATGAATAAAGATATATTGTTGAGAGATTTAAAAGACATATATAAATGACTAGAAAAACTCTCCATAGGACAGGAGAATAATAAAGTGAAGCTGAAAAATATGGATGCAAAAAATCTTCCCCCCCCGCCCCACTCTCCATAACCAGCCAATATGGCACAAGAAACAAGTTTTCTTAACAAGTTTTGAGCAGGAACATTAAAATATATAATGGTTGTTCTAAACTGACCCCAAAATATTTAGTTTGACACATCTGCCTTGTACATGTCACCATTTTTTTATCAATCATAAATAATTTGACTTATGGTTTGTGTTTTTTCTCATCCTGTTTCAAGGACAGAATCATCTAAATATTTCTACCATTTCAATTCTCAGACAGTCTGAGGTCTTCAAACCCTTTCGTTTACTGCTGAAGCAGGAAAGAAATCAAAATCCAGCACTGTGGGAAAGAATGTGGCCCTAATTGGACTGAGTGCATGGACAATAAGCTGTTTCTTGAAACAGTATTTTTCCTGTGAGTATTTCATTGCAAATCTCACGTTGCAACACAGTGGAAGTTTGTGGTGCCCTTTGGGTGCAAAGAGACACATCTTGCAAAGTGATTAATTTTCTTGCACAGAGATGCCAAAAATTGCCTGAAATACCATTAARTGAATTGCACTACAATAAAACTTATAGCTTTCAGAAATTGTTGAGTAATGGAAATGGCATATTCTGTACACAAGATTTCTGTTTCCACATGAGTCACGCGAGGCAGAGCAGAACTCTTCATCAGATCTTCAGAGAAATTCAGAGATGCTTCACTAGGAACATGGAGCTCCTTTTCTGTAGAGCTCTGCAATTTAAGGCTGCTTTTCTTCCCCTTACTTTTGGTCTTTGAAGGGCTAGGGACCTGCAGGAGAGGACTGAGCATTTCAGATTTTTTAAGGAGCAGCTCCCAGCAATTTCTATCTTGAAGGACTTCTAAGCTTTCAAGAATACAGTCTGATATTGCATAAATTGCAGCTATTCTTGGCTAGAAGCAGAGCAATGGTTGGTGGCATGGCTTGGGGCCAGGGCACAGAGTGAAGCAGTGACTGGTGTCTGTGCACAAGAAATTCTCTGTCACCCTGTGCCAACCATCCATGCACACAACACACCCATGAAGACTWAGTGACAAAAGAATCCTGCCATATGGCTTTAGTCCCTGCTTTCTTATTGCGTCCTTGGATCACTCAGTCATCAGAATTTAAAAACTACTTAAATATTTCCCTGTTTTACATGCCCAACTACTTTGGAAAATTTAGCTATTAAATCAAGATTCCTTAATCCATGATTTGGGAGAACAAATACTTGGTGTTTTGGTAGATAGGAATGCCAATTCTACAGTGTAGAGGTCTTATATATTGAAAAAGAGGCAGTACCTGCACTTTTGATGCTCTCACAGACCTTGCCTACAAGGAGAATAAATGAGAATCAATGTATAAAGGAAGTCAGGAAGAGCTGCTTAAGAGTTTGTTGAACAGAGATGTCTTTTTTGATAAATTCTTCATGTCAAAYGCCAACAAGCTTAAGAAAGGCATGAGTGCTGTAATTGTGATATCCTGTTCAGGTTACACTACCCTCAGGGAAACCGCTACTAATGACTGAATTAATTAACAAGAAATTGTTTTATGTGTTACAGAGTTTAAACCAGCCCCCTGCCCCAGTTTCCCTGTCTGCTTACTTTTGCAACAGCGTGAACAAAGGAGCCATTTGCCAATGCTTTGTTAACCTGTTACTCCCGCTAAGCATTTCCCTGTAATGCTGCGGAAGGCAGGGCTGTGTGCATTTCAGCTGGGAGCAATGTCTTCTTGGATCACATACCCTGCAATCAYTGTGTAGGAAAGTGTAAAACAAGTACCTTCAGAACCCGTGACTGCAGTTTTTGGCGTTATAACCACTTCTTTCTAAGCTTGTCTACATGATTTGTGCCACGGCGCTGTGGGAACAGATATGAAGAGATAAATCCAGTGATGCAGCTTCCTATTTAACTTCATACTTTTAGAACACCTTGGAAATGCAAAAGCCAGTGCATTATTTATATCACAGGGGTTTTTTGTTGTTGTTTCTCTTCAGTATCATCTAAGTGTGCCTCTTGAGAAGATCAGTGTCACGAGGGCAAGTTTTTCCCGTAATTCCTGCTCCTTTGGGATTATATGATTATCCTTTCATGCTAAAATTGTTTTATCTTCACAGCTATTTATGSGGCTATGCTGTTATTACCTAAATTACAAAAATGGACTGTGCAAAAATGCTAAATCATTTRTGTGTAGGATACTGCAGTTTTGCGGGGAAGAGCTGAGTAAAATAAGCATCCCTGTTTTTAACAGGATTATGTGACACATGGGGTAGATATAGATAAGGTTGCACAATGCATCTTTAGTTTCTCTTTAACAAACAGAAAGACAGCTCCTTTTTAACTCACAATTGCAGGCACATTGTGTTCTATTTGAAAGAATGCAAGAAATATTTTCCTGATTTTTATCTGCTTTTAATTAGGCTTCTTCAACAAAGAAAATATTTGTTACATTTTTTCAAGCAAAGCAACCAAAAAAACCCCAAAAGCTCTTCATTCAGATACAGACTTCCCTTGAGTGGAAATGACTAAATTAATATTTATTTTAGTCCTGTCTGCCTCTGGTAGTGGTAGTGGTAGTGCCTCTGGTAGAACCTAGTGTGTTTACAGTTCTAAGATCTTGCAAAAAAGAAATTATTTTGTTTTGCTTGTCAATTTTATAAGTCCAGTGATAAATTCTAGCTTTCCACCTCGAAGTTATGTCATTGCACTGTGTGTGTACACAGAAGGATGTAGATACACACCTCTGCATTCAGCACAGCTCTGGTCTGATTACCTGGCCCACATACGAGTACAAAGTTCTGATGTTAATCCCACTTGCTACCACATTAACAATCCAAAGGCTGATTGGGAAACAAGAACCTCTATCTACACCTCTRTCTACTTCATGACAACGTCTGCATTCCCTGCTCAGACATGCACATGGCTCATGCTGTGCACTCAAGGCCACCACTCTCATAATCTACTTCTGTGACTTTGTGACATAGAAAAATATCAAAAAAAGTCGCATTGCCTATTGTAAAGTAGAAAACAAAGAGAATCTGAAAATAAAATCTTGGCCCCCAATGAAATCAACAGTGAATTCCATGTTGATTTCCCTCTGGCTAGAATTTCAGCCAGGGTTTGTATAGTTTTATTTCTTTAGGATGCAAAAAGTTGGACAGAAGAATGTTTACAGAAGTTGCATTTTAAAAAGGTGCCTCCTTGCTCCTGCCTGCAAATGCAGGTGTTTCTGTTACCAGAAGATCAATGRCACATGTTCATAAATTGCTGCACAGAACAGCAGAAAACAGAGATCTAGTACCTTGAGAGAATTTAGTCTTCTTTTACTGAAATATTCTGGGAAAGGTGAAACCTAACACACAAAATTCCCTCTTCAGTCTTAAGGATGGGTTGGATTTTGTTTTCAAACCCAGAATTTTTTGGGGACTGGTAGACCCAAATGTGCCTAGATTGATGGTATTATTTACAAGGGAAAAATTATGTTTTGATAAAAGAGAAACATTTAACTACCTAACTATGTGTAAAAACATTCTTTTTTGAAACTGCATTAGTTTTGGAAAATGGATATTATTTGTGTATTGTTGTTTATAAGTGCAAGTTATAAATATCACTTATATGTAAGAAAAAGATTTTTAAAATGCAGTATTGGTATTTTTTTGGTCTAGAATAAGAAATGTGTTGTTGCAATGCAAATCTGAATTTTAAATTAAAAATTATAATTTATTGCAAAAATATGGGTGGAGTCTGGGGCACCAGTTTTGTAACCAAATGATGACACTGTGCATCAGCAGAACTCATGTAAAAATCTGTGTACACACATTTAGCAACTGCAAGACAAAGGACACTGTCATCTATCTATTTTCAGTGGTTAAAAAAATTATTGYTCTTTTGCTGGTAATTTCTGTCCTTCAGCTGAAAATTACAGTCCCTCATCCATGATTTGATATTTCAATACAAAGTAAACTAGTTTATAAACCATTAATTTGCTTTGCTTGAACTTAAATATTCTACTAAAAGAAAATCGTGGTTTTTCTGGTACTGATTTAACGAGAGCAGTTTAAGGCCAAGGCTGAAAAATAGACTAAATTATTGCAGAGTAATTACCCTTAGGCTCCTGCACACACTGAGATCTGGACTACAATTCACTCATTCTGGAGTGGAGCATCTATACATGCAMACCAGAGAGCTTTCCTGGGACAATCTATTCCACTTGAGCTACTCCAGTTAATTACTTTGTACTGATGAGTCTTGAAAGTCAGTTCCGCCTTCAGCATTGAAACATTTTCAGAAACGAAGGATGAATTTTCTYGAAACAACTTTACCACGAAACAACGCATCAGAAGAAGCAGTTGGGATTGTGAAGCATKGCTCTGTGATGCTTTTGGAAACCTCCCTTCTCTTGGCTGTTGGCATGATGCACACAGTGCCAGAGCAGCCCACAGCYGGCACTGGCAGCAGCCTGGTTTGCAGCAGGGAAGGATTTGCTCCCACTTGCTGCCACAGATGTTGGTCCAAAGAAGGCCTCCATGCTGCTCACAGTACGTGCCTCTTRCCATAAGCAATGCTGTTGATCTCATGGGGACTTGCTTGAGCAAGATGCACATGGAAGTTGTTTGCTAATTTGGGGCCAAAGCATGYGAACGCTGATTGAGCRGTGCCCTGCGCACAATTTATCGTCTCTGGATGCAAAGGGRAGWGTGTTCTGCTGTGTTACTGGACCATATGCTGCACCACTCTCTGAGGCTTCTCCTCGTTGCTGGGGAGTCTCATGAARTTAATATGGGGGCAGCRRGAACATCAGCAGAACAGCTTGATCCAATCTGAGTACGTTCCTTTGCTCCTACAGCTTCTGGCCGTGAGCCTCAAGAGTTAATGGGAATTGGCAAAAACKTGCATGTCCCACTACGGGCAGCTCATGGCATTAAACAATTATGCAAGAATTTTCCTTGGAAGCTATTAGGGATGATGACATTACGCTTAATATTTGACCTTCCCAGCTTCAACTGCTCAATACCTCTTACTGTACACAGAAATTGCCAAAATCCCACCTAATGAGCTGAAAAATGACATATGACAGATCTGATGGCTAACTGCAGCTAGAAGAAGAAAGACTGCTAAAGCGAAAAAAATTCTCAGTCTTGCTCTTTTCCCCTACTTTTTCCAGTTATAAAGYGTTTAAATATGTAATTTGAAGGCACAGATAATTAAAAACTTAACTCAAAGTAAGAGGAATTCAGGCAAAGTTCTGTTGTTTTTRATGTCTTTTTGGCTCAAATCTGCAATTTGTTCACAAAGTTATTGGGTACTCATAGGATTTCAGGTTTTTTTTCTTTCTGGGAAAGCTGTTTTGGTCGTTTTCCAAGGGGCACTGTTTCAGTTCCATTTATTCCTGGGAGATTTACACCCAGTTAACTCTTTTGACTTCAAGGAGAGGGAAWGGTTCTTGAATTAAACTGTAATAAAAATATTGCTAGGGATAACAGAATCATGARTGCATCCCACACATACATTTGTGTCAATGTGTACAAATCTCAGTGTGTTTATAAATGATGCCATTATCTCTTTTCTCTCCTGCATTATTTAAGTTTCATCTTAAAAGGCSACTGCTAAAACTGCTATAATTACTCTAGGAGTGGAAAATAATTTTCAGCAGATCCAGTCYTATTTCAGTCAGACAAAACTCATGTCCTACTTTTGATAAGAAACAGTGGAGRTGAAGATGTAAAATTTTAAATGTTAATTGATTTTCCTATGCAGCCCCACAGCCTTCTTTTGCAGAGACCTTGGGATCTCTCACTTCAAGTAACATCAATCTGAAAGAAAATGTTGGCAAAGGAACGATRCTGAAGAGTTTTATGGAGTGTTTTTATAATGTACCCCTCCTATTGTAATCAGTGATACAATGTAGGGACTTGAACTCTGAAAACTTATGCATCCTCTAAGGGACCTGGATAAATAGCATCAGTAAATGAATGGTATGCACACAGCCCTGGGAAAGAGCCTTRGTTTCTCTGTTCTTCATCACTTGTGTGTGGTTAAACAAGTTTATTATGACTTTAATTTTCTCCCCTATTTTCCTACTTCTTCGACATATTTTGAAAGGGGTTTTGATACATTGCCACTCTTTCAGACCCTTGCTCTCCCCCATAAATTGTTACTTCTACTATCAATAAATGGTAAATCTTTATTAACTTCATGAGATTTTCACGAAGGAGTAAAAATCTGTGCAATATTTTGGGGCAAGGGTAAGCATACGATGTTTCATCCTACAGCATCTGAAGTCGAAGACTTGGTCAAACAGGACCACAGAGTGTGTCATCTTCAGCAGTCGAAGCTGCTGTGTACTGCTGAAAGGGTTTATCTGTTCCCTTTCCCATGAGGTCAGCAATTTTGAAGGCACCTAATTAAATTCTTCATTAACTCGCCAGAAAGAGGAGAAGAGGAAATAGCAAAGAAATCCATGATTTAGGAGAGTACAGATGAGCCAGAAAGAGTTGATCTTGAACTTGAGTTTTGAAACAGAAATATTTTCAACTATAAAGAAGTAAAAATGCCTAGTCTTACAAGACTGATTTTTTTTTTTTTAGTTTTGTTAAACTGTCTCCAAAATGCCTTTGGGGATTATTACACAAGAAATAAAATGTATTGAAATGATAAACTGGTTGAGCCAAATTCAGAGATGGGATTAAATCTCTTCTTGGTTTTATGATCTTTTGGAGTTTTTTAAAGAATGTGTGTGATTGAGGCTTAAGATGCTGAACTGTCATGACATACATAGGGAGGGGCTGGGAGGGTTTCAAAGGCTGAATTTAAGCAGGCTACTTCAAGTTGCTGAAGATAAAAGATGAGAGGGGCTCAAAGTTCAAGCACTGACATCCAGCTAAAGGCAACCACATGGTATTTGTGGGCTTGAATTTGGGTAAAACATGTTTAAATCCACATGCAAAACAATATTTACACAAATCTTTGAAAGCGTGTAGATCAGCATGTCTGAATTATTTATGGGCCAGTGTATGTTGGGCAAGCATAGGACACAATGTCTTAGGGCAGATTTTCAGTTTCTGTGGTTTGAATTGTACTGTGGTTAAATCATAAAACAGAGCCTCTTGGAAAAATACCTGGATATTCCATGTGGAGTTTTCAGAGTGCAGTTCATGACTGTACTAGCAAACAGCACAAARTAGCACCATGACATGTAGCTCCAAAGCAAATAAAACAGGCTCTAAAATCTACAGGTGAGTGTTGTGCAGCATGAACACATACACATGCACACAAACAAAAGCTTACACTAAATTTTTGCTTTCTGGTTTGGGAGGGAATACAGCTTTCAAATTGATTAAGAGAGCATGCCTAATTAGAAACATTTATCACATGTACACTCGCAATTGCTTTTTTTGTTTTCGCTCTTCATTTGAAATTGTATAAATCACAGGAAAATAAGTATCTCATATCCAAAATGCCCATCTCTTTGTTCTTTTTTATTTGATTGCAGTCAGATGAAAAGTGCTGCTTTGAAATAGAGGCAATGGCCAGAGGCCTATTGATTGCCTGTAAACAGAAACAAAAAAGCAGCCCTGGTAACATTTAGAATGGTTTATCAGTGATCAAAGCACAGGAGGTGCTGTCTAGACAGCCTAGGTGTGGACTACCAAATGGATTTCATTAGGGGTCCTCTACTCTGGTGCCATTGTTTCAGCTCTGCTCTTCTTCAGGCCAATCTGTGATTGATTTCCAGAGAGGTGCCCAAGTGCCTGTGGCAATGGGATAAAGCTTACAGGACTTTGCTTGTTCTGACAAGGCAGAGTAGCTGCCTATCACATTAGTGCAAAATGACACTTCCATTTACTTCCACAGTGCTTTGAAACAAATACTTTCAGCTACGGCAATTGCTCTTTGCAGCTTGAGCACTGGAGTCAACTTCTTGTGCTCCAGAGAGTAAAAGGTTGTGAAATAATTTCTGAAGTATCCTATAATTAAAAAGGGTCATATTCTGACATCTATGACAGCAACCCTACTTTCCTTTTCTTGCATAGTCACAGTTTTTGTTTTAAGGATGCATTTTATTTATAATGTTGCTGAGGATGGTTTTCACTATTGGGGAGAACAGTTTCACTTTTTATTCTTAAAAATTCCTGTAGGCATCCCACATGTGCTGTGCCTGCCTCTAAGGATACTTGGCATTCACCAACTGGTGCACTAATCACGGGACTTAGATTATTCAAATRGGTTTTGCTAAAACCCCTAATGTGAAAATGCAGGGCTAAGTTAGCTTACAAAAAGGCCTCACATTCAGCTGGTGCAAATTACCAAATTACTGTAAAATACCAAATTAGCAACGTGCAAGAGCAGCAGATGCAGTCCCTGTTGCCTCAGCCTCTCCACTGTGCTGTTTCACAGGTGACCGGATTCCACTGCTCAGATTCCAGCTGCTGCTGGATGAACTCCTAGGGAAGAGGGTAAAGGTGTGTGGCAGTCCTGCCTGTCACAGAACCACAGAATTGCTAGGGTTGGAATRGATCTCTGCAGAACATCTAGTCTGACACCCTGGCAAGGCAGGATCACCTGGAGCAGGTGACACAGGAACGTRTTCAGATGGGTTTGGAATGTTTCCAGAGAAGGAGATTGCCCTGCCTCTCTGGGCAGCCTGTTCCAGTGCTCTGCCACCCTCAATGTAAAGTCCTTCCTTGTGTTTAGCTGGAACTTCTTGTGTTTTAGTTTATGACTATTGCTCCTCATCCTGTCACTGGGCACTGCTGGAAAGAGCCTGCACCATCCTCTTGACACCACCTTTGAGATATCTGTATGCACTAATGAGATCCCCTCCCAGTTTTCTCTTCTGTAGACTAAACAGGCCCAGACCCCTTAACCCCTCATAGGAGAGATCCTCCAGACTGCTCTCTTGTTGTCTTCTCTTTTATTTCCTCTGGGTCATTGTCTTGGTTTTGTGGATCCCACAAGTTCCACCAAGGCCATGGACCTCTTGGTAGTGACAACACCAGGCAGGAAGCTCTGAAGGCTCCTGTTGCCACTAATAGAAGAAATAAATGGAACCTCTAATGCAGRAATCAATGCTTCATCCCCAGCAATGAGATGTCAGAAGATATTGTGTCCTCCACCCCAGAACCCCATGGTACCTCCCCTGGGTAGGGAGCTCTGAGCAGGATCACTGCCTCCAAGGCCTTCATGGGTTCCTTATGTTACTTTGAAGTAGTCTGAGAATATTGAGGAGCAGAAATCTAAAATTCAGTTGGTGAAATTATTTGGGCAGGTTCTAAATATATTAAATATCATTTTGGTTCTTGCTTTCTTTTTTCATTKATGGAGCTATRACTGTGACTGCTGCCACACAAGTCTTTGTGAGACCACATATACTACGTTAGAAAGACCTCTTCAATACCCTCCARACTAGGGYAAAATCAAGGTATTTAGTTTACAGRTAAMATTTTGACCRGTGCTCTSGTTTCAAGTGGARAARCCTTATTTTCTGGACTTTTTGGAAGATGGAGCAACTGACCAGGTGGTAGCGGGGACCAAAGGGGACATTGAAGAAAAATGGACTGGAGCTTGATTAAGACACCAAAGGGCTTTGCCATCTCCAGATACAGGCTCTGCCTAGCCAGGGTGAAATAAAATGAAATTGGTTTCAGGATGGTGATTTTGTTAAGGAATCTCTATCTCTTCAAGATTAAGGGAAGAACAACACAGGGTTAAAGGCATGTGCAAGGTCTGTGTGCCATGTGGGTGCCTGTCATGTAACTCCTGAACAGCTAAGCTATAAACCAAATTATTCATACCATTGGCTCTGGGAACAGAGGATTTGGTGTCCCAGGCTCACACCTGACCCAGGCTGCATGTAGAGAGGGTGACCAGGCAGCACCTTGCAGGACAGCAGTCCAACAGCAAGCTCAGGTGATCTGTGCTGTCCTTAGACTCCAGAGGTTTCAAGGACTCATTGGATTCAGATGTAGTCACTCATATTGTTACATTTAATAACCAGTGCAGTTCCATTCAAGGAAATTGCCTATTGATTTTTTTGCCCATAGCATTTCAGCTTAAGTTTTAATTTAATTTTTTTATTATTAAAGTTGGGCAAGAATGAAGAGAAAAATCTGTTGCAAATACCTGAATTCTCCTCACTGTTTTTCTGATTGTGTTTGCTCACCGCAGACATGGGGGTCATTTGCAGTTGGGATATAAATGTGTGTACTCACACATAATGCTTACAAAACTTAAACCAYTGTGAAGTGATTGTTACTACCTCTCTAGTAAAAACTTAGTATTATGATTGGCTTGGCTGAAGGCTGAGGTTAAATAGAAGGTTAAACTAAAAAAATTGCAATCCTAACAAAATGCCATGAACTGGGAAGATTGTTAAAGTTTCCAAAGATGTGTTCCTCTCCTTCCCACTCATTCTGTTTTAACCCATTCCATTTCTGGTCCATTGCAGAGCTAGATTCACTTCTGGTTCTGAACTATTAGAGCAAGAAATTTAAATGATGGTTGCAAAAGCARGGGCTGAAGACTGAGTGGCATAAAAAGTTAGTAAAATGCTTTTGCATATCTGTGCCTGAATCAATGATGCAGAAGAAGGAAAACATAATGAAGAAAGTCTTCACACTTGTTTCTTGTAAATGTAATGACCAGAAATGGGTGTTTCTTTGTTCTGATTTTTTTTTTCTCAACACTTTAGTGATAAATGAGTGCAAGCTGAACTGGAAAACTTTTTAGAACTCTTTTTGAGTAATTATCTGCTGTTTATTGGAACATCTTTCCTAAATGAAATCTTCAGAGCTCACACACTCAAGAATTAGTAGTTTTGTGCATMATTTCCTTACCATCATTAAAACATGGGGGCAATACCACAAACCATTCAGTGAATTAATTTATTAAAGGTTTTCACTGGCCCAGTAAAAAGTTTAAAGATAATTTTCTTAGAAAAAAAAATATTTCTAGCTTTCTTAGAAAAGACATTTCTAACTTTCTTAGAAGTTATAGTTACATTCTTGTTTTCTAAAAAAAAATTAGATAAATGTAGATGTTGTTTTTCAGTGAGAGAAGAAAGTGCTTTTCCAAAGAATTATTCTTTTGCATRGTAGAATTGTGTGAATGGTAAAATTGTGTAAATGCCCTCAAAAAGGTGCATTTGTAATATTTTGGTTAGCAATAGCCTTCCCTTTCACCAGCGTTGTGCCTTGTTTAGACTCAGACTGTTTAACATTTCTGTGTTCCTGTGCTCGTGTCAACTTTGCTGTGACTTATTAAAGACAGCCCTTCATACTTACTGCAGTAGATCATGCCTGCCTGTACTGAGCTTTTCAAACATTTCAGACACAGCTTTTTAACAAACACAAGTTTTTTAAATGAAATGCTATGGAAATGCTTGGGACCTAATGAGATGCTGTAGACCTTTATCCACTCAGCTTCTCTGAGACCGCAGTTTGCCAGGCTTTTGCKCGGAAATGTCCAACAAGGTTTTGCAACAGCAGTTACGTGCCTGAGCTGACCTTTGCCTGGTGGTGCAAGCTCCAAGTGCAGAGCTTCTTGTGCTATTGCCAAAGGCTGTCTTTCCATCATTTCTRTTGCAGTTCTCCATTGACTTTGGGACAGGCCTTTAACAGTGACCAATTAGCTCCCTCCTACTTCAATGAGTGGTGGGGTGGTTGCCACATGAGCAGACCTGTCCCATTTCTGAGCTGTGCCCTCTTTTGGATCAATCTTTGTCTCTTCCCTTCTCTCACTGAATCTTTTCCTTTGCTTTGTTTGGCTAGAAAAAGAAACTGAGATACTCCATTACTATGCTTTGGATTACTTAAACATATTCCCCTGCTTTCCTCTGCCTGGCCTGTTCAGGCTGAACTGACTCATACCATGTGTAGCCCCGGAGCAAACTTGAAACTTAAATAACCTCAATAAATCTCATCCTTTGCTCTGGCATCTGGGTGTCTTGCAAGACGTGTAATGGGATGTTCAGGGTCTCAGCCGCTGGGAGATGCCTTCTGCTGCCTGCAGCTCTCGCCGTCAGCTGGGGAAGAAGGATTTAATCATTTCAGAAATGCTAAACGACCAGGTGTGCCATTTTTTGACTTCTGTGCTCACTTCTCAGTGCCACAATYCAAAGGGCAGTTCCTGGCCCCAAGACATTATTTTTTAACACAAAGTAGCACTTCCAAATGTATGTTTTTCCTGGGTATTCCCTCTGCTTTCTGACTGTCTGGAATTTTTTCGTTTAGAAAAACAATGTCACATTGAATCAGAAAAGTCTATTTGAATGTAGTCTCCAGCCTCACCCAATCCCTCTTACTTTTGGCTCCCTTCTCAAAAAATAAATCACTCTTTCCAATATGAAAATTTTTTCTTTGTCACTCTGTGGATTGAAACTTTCCAGTTTTAACAAAAAACAATGTCACTCTCATTCTTTGCATTCCAGAACTTTGGATTAGTTGATTTAACAGTGACTAATTATGCTGCATGCTACCAAATATCAATCTTCACATAAAGGGCTGAATTCYCTATGATCTCAATGCAAAAGTTATKATTTCAGAAGTTTTATTAAAAACAAAAGTCTATAGCAAAACCAATATAATGGATATTTTAAAACTTTATTCCAAATGCCTTTTCTGTAACTCAGACGACAGCTCTTGCAAAAGAAAGTAATAGTCTTTGGTATAAACCAGATCTTTCAATGATAGAAATAGTGACAATTAACATTACCTAGGGATTCTTTCTCCTTAATTAGGATTCATTTAMAATTCACCTGGAAAATTGTTAGTAATCCTTTCTTCCTAACAAAAAAGCATGTGGTGGAAWTTTAATGGCTCCATTATGTTAAAAACCCACAATGTGATTGTAGTGACGATGGGAATTTGGCTGTGCTGCTTGGAGAACATCTGGTTTAAAATAAATATGCAAATGTCTCCATATATGTGTTAATCTGTCAAGTCCAAAGGATGCCAGAGTTCAGTGAGACCAGATACTGAAGTGCAATAACCAGAGGTGGCTGGCAGCAGCTTAGGTTTGATCACACTGATCTGTTAATTCATATTTACCTTGAATGTTGTTAGAAAAGACACTGCAGACTCTATGTTATACTCTGATGAGATACACAGGCACAGCAATAACAAAGACCTTGATGTTCATCCCAGTGTCACTTACACCAGGCAAAACACACTTTTTCTCTTTAGGTTTGTGAGAATGATGTGCCTTCTCCCACAAACCTGAGCTGTCAATGTGACTGCTGTGTCCATTTCCTGGTTTCTTTCTTGGGACCTTATTTCATGGTGGGTATATTAGTTTACAGAGAAGGCTGGAAAACAGCTTCATTTCTAAAAAACCTTTTTCATGGRAAATCAGAATGGCTTGGGTTGGAYAGGACCTTAAGGATCATTTCATTACAAACCCCTGCCAGAAAACAATGTAACATCCTTCTAATCTGCCTTTCCACCACTCTGGTGGCCCAGCTGAATGTCCTCTGAACAGTGATCACTGCTGCTCTGTGTTGTCATCAGTGAGATTTGCCAGGTAAACCTCCCAGCTCTGGCAGGRGTGGTGCTGAACTCCTGATCCATCATGCTAACTAAGCTTCAGGAAAGCAGTTGGAGATGAGGAGGTCAAAGACCTTCTTTTGGTGGCAGGTATCTCAACACAACCCTGTGGACATGAGCATAATGATGAGCCCTTGTCAGTCCTGATGTAGGTGGGCCACTYCCCACCTTCCTTGTGGTTGTAGGCATTAATCTTGCCTAATGTGAACCTGCAGGTGATAGCCTTGTTCTGTGTTATTCACTAACAGTCAAGAACCAAAACCATACCAGGAGATCTTCTGGGGAAGAGAAAGGCATTTAATCATTTGAGGTTATCACTAGGAATTGAGAGACATCTCAGATCCTAGGTTTCCTCTTTGTTTCCATGTGTATGAACATTTTTGGTTTGATTGCCTCCAATTAGGTGATGCTTGTTTTTCACTGGCTGTTTTATATCTAGTTTTAATCTGGGCTATACTACACAGAAAAATGCAGCTTGCTTTTAAAGAGCATGAGGTAAGTTTAGTTCTGAAAAGAAAACAAATAAAACTCACAAAACTACAGTGGAAAATATTAATTTCCAGAACTAATTCAGGAAAATTWTTGTTGTGGTATATGAGATACACATGAAACAGATTTTTCAGGTCCCCAAAGAAAACAGAGAGGTCACTTTCCTTTACACTGTCCATACTAGCATGCAAGCATGTGGTTATATTACACCCTACAAAGAGTCATTAGGTCTGTTCAGAAAACCCCGTGAGTSAGTCAAAATATCTCCAGCTGGGAAGTGCAGCTCTGTCTAGCCTACAGCACCATGCTGTGATTTAAAACCATGATGAAGCCCCTTGTGAGTGGGAGCCTATACACTTACTTTAGCCTGGGTACTTAATTTTCAGGATGTTTGGGATCTCAATGAAATTAAGTTTTCAAGGTCTGAACTTGTCTTCAATTTTRTTTAATGGTTATCATCTGGTTTCTCTAGGTAGCTGACATGATTTACATTATCAGGATTTAGTTCAATAAAATATTTCTGCAGGGTCTCTGTAAACAAKATTTGTAAAAATAACTAAAATTTGTTCTACTTACAGATACACATAAATTTAAAAGTACTATAAGGATGCTTCAGAAGTGTAAATTAGCATTAAACCATTTAAAAAAATGCATGCATTATTTGTGTGGTCATCTATGATGTTTATAGCAATTCTCCTTGATGAGGTTGAACTGGCTCTTTCTACAAAGGTCCAACAGTGCTGTCTTTAGTAGAATTAACCCAGGRAAGTTAAACAGTCAATGAATTGTCTAATGCTAACTGCAGTAACAATTTAAAATGTACAATCCTCTGGCAATAACCATGAATTGCTTGTCAYAAATGTAGACAAATGTTAAGTATTAATGCACCTTCAGATATGGGAAAATGAGTATGTTATGATTTATGTTGCCTTCATTCCTATCACCTAAAATATGAAAAATGCTAGTTCTCAATTGCCAAATAGCTGTATCTGGTATTTGTTAGATTATGATTAACAATAACCATTGACAGCTAGCACCTCAGAGCAAGCCCACTCATCTCATTACACAACTGATAGTTCAGACAAGATTTAATCAAACTATGAAAATATACAACGTTTATCTTAGCTACTATGCAGGCCTGCACAGACTGAGGGGGTTTTGTACAGATGGGCAACAAAATACAAGAAATGCTTCATCTGACTCCCAAAAAACAGGTGCAAATCTAACTTTAATGGGCTGGCAAGAGCCTCATAAAGGGCCTCTTTGCCTGGTGCTGTTTTCCCTTTTTTCTGCCAGGAGTGGGAATAATTTGTGCAGATGGAAAGGATGATACAAGTATTGTTTCTAGGGTTGTGTTTCTGAGTGGGATGTCTTTCCAAGCCAGCCTCAGAGTGGCTTCTGCAGCCCTCAACGTGAGCAGTCAGCCAGCAAAAAGGAGTAACTTCACCCCCTTAGCCTTCTCTTTATCCTTTTGTATTTTGGCTGACACCTGCAACGTATTAATCAGCCAGAATCTGGCCTGCACCACAATGTGTGCAAAAGTAACTTACATTCTATTGAGTGACCATGATGTCTGACTGCACTAAACATGCTCATTAAAAACAGGCAAACCTATTAAGTTAATGTAAAGCAAGAACAGTTCCAAGTACTTAAAAGTGGAAGTGCAGCCAAAATTCCCAGAAAYTGGAAATGATTAAGCTGTATTCCATATTCAGTACATATGAACACACATGTGAACATGAACAAATTCATACACAAGGAAATGAATAGAGAGTTTTTGGAAGCACAGGCTCTGCTTCCCAGGTGCAAAGGGCTAGGAAATGTTGCTAATCACAGAGAAAGCTGTTTTGTGATGCTTTATAATCCTGTGTACTCTGACCTAAAAACCATATATATTTTATATATTGGATCCACTTTTCCTTACTCTTCTTTTTACCAGAGAAAATAAAAATGCAACAAATAGAAAAGGTTTTGTGATCTTGGAAGAAAGGAATGTATGGTATCCAGTAAAATAAACAGAAGAATTAGAATTTCTGCATAAATACTGAGTTAAAGGAATGAGTCTTAGAATCAGTCTTAGCAGAAATTGCTAAAGGACTGAAATGTCCACAAAATGAGCAAGTGTCCCGTGTAAATATGTCACTGCCCACAATAGACTGAAAGTGATGGAAAAGAGTATATTATAGTCCCATTTTATCATCTCTGAGATCTTCTACATCTACACAAAGTTCCAGAATGCTTCCAGTGGCTCCTTCATTGCATTTCTTGTCACAACAGCTGGGCCCTCCTTCAGCAGGAGAAATTGCACAGGACAGATCTCATCCAAAGGCAGATAAAAGCATCTAAAGGAGCCAGTGTGAAAAATTCTGACTTTAATGGTTAGTAAGAGGCAATAACAATGCTAACCTGCAGAAGCATCACAGAAAATGTTCAATTAGGCATAGAGCCACACCTCAGAAATGTCAACAGCTTATGTATTCACATAAAATGACATTTCTGAGGTGCTCCTGAGGAGACTCTTGTGACCCTTGGTAAGAGACATTCCTAAGAGTTACAGAAATGTGTTTCTGTGGACATAGGTAATTACAAACAGTTTTCAGAATAAATAGTAAAGACATTTGAGSGTCAAGGCCATGAAGAAATAAATCACTTGTGAATATACCAAAGTATTAGTGACACACAAGGTGAAAGTCTCCAAGCATCCCTAGAGTCTCCTCGTGCCATGTCCAGAGGCTTGGCCATGGATATAACCACTCCATGCAAACCACTTGYTCTGTGCAATTGCAAGTGTGATGTCCCACAGGAACTTACCAAACTGGAAGAAACCATGCCAGTTAACACTTTCAAAGCAATATAAGGTCAAGATTTCAAGTTTTAGAAATACTTAGAAGCACTCAGTCTTGGCAAGAGGAGCAGAGGGCTTGCCTGCCCTCCAGCATCAATGCTTTCACAGTCTTTGGCTGTAYCAGAGAGTTCAGCTCTGAGTGAGCTTTCTGTGGCTGTGTACTTTGTCACCAGCTTCATCCAATAAAGCAGCAGTGGGGATTTTAAAGGGATAATTAATGCAAAAAAGTTGTTCTGACTAAAGCAATACTAGTCTTTACCAGTTGCATAAAGGAGCCAACAACTCAACAGTTAYGGTCTTATTAGAAACATGAGTTAAAGTTCTATTTTTATTTTCCCAAAAAACCCTACCTACTGTTGCTGAGCTGAGGAGAAAAGAGGCAAGGGAGCTAAATAGGTAACTGGTCACTGTGGTATGATGAGGCCAGAACTTTCTCTGACTTATAAATAGCCCAGCCAAAGTCTGGGATGAAGTGTGCTGGGGTCATACAAAGAATTCATGGCACATGCCAGAATTGCACAACGTTGTAATTGTAACCCTTGCTTTCATTTATTAACTGCAGTATTTCTTTTGCCAAGTCTGTAGTTAAACTGCACATTCTCTGGGAAGCAAAAGTGTTGTCTTTATATGCAACAAGGTGCCYRTAACACTTTTGGAGTTGCAATTATYRTASTATAGTTCTATGCATTGCTGTAGAATTCATATCCTAAAGAGCCTCTCTGAAACATCAGTTACACTCCACAGTATTCTTTCACTTTTTCTTCTTTCCTTTTCTTCTCCATGCAAAAAGAGAGGAGCACAATGCCAGATGTATCAAGCTGCTGGGTTTGCAATATGCTTAGCAACACAAACAGCCTCGCTGACAATGATCCCAGTGAGAGGAAGCGTTTCACAATAAAGCCATTAGCCATGATGTGGTCTGAAGCTCCAGATGCATGTGTCTAAAAGTTGGCCTTTTTTTTCTTTTTTCTTTTCTTTTTTTTTTGCCTATCTGGTTTCCTGTGAATTCTGGCCCATGAAATGCACAATGTACCATTTTTATTGGCCCATGTATATTGGGAATGATACGCCTGTAGTGGTGCCTGCAAAATTACTCCAGAGCACTTTGGAGAGYATGTGGAGCTCATTTGCATTTCTTCCTTAAAGCTTGGCAGTAACAGTCTATTTTTAAAAAAAAATATATTTCCTTGTGAAAAAACATGTAATTTTTGATTCCCTTCATAGTATTTAAGACAGAAGAAAAACATGCATCCTTTCCCACTTCCCAGTTCCCTGTATAAACTTTATATCCCGAGAAGTGTTCCTCAGAATGCCTTCCACATGATCTCCTTCAGCYAGTCTAATTCTGAACACACAATCTGAATAATATCTACTGAGATATWTAAAGGTCTGCTTACATTAGAGAAATTTGTAGCTGTCTAATATTACCTCATTGATCACAATGATTCTTGTCAGTAAGTAGCTGCGAGTTGCAGGCATGACAATTCACAACCCAGCACTTATTTTACAGACTRTGTCTTTATGTCCACACAGCTAATCTAAATGTACTCTGAGGCTGCCATTCCTTAAATATTCTGAGTCCTGACTTGACTTCTGCATTTCACAAGACTTCTTTAGTCAACAAATATTGTAATACGTGATTCTAGGAAAATAAAATGGAAAAAGCCTTCTAAGCCATCAAAGCAGTGCAACAGATGCCTAGCTTAGGAGGGCTGGAACATATTTCCTTTTTTCCTACAGATCTACAGAAGACCTAAAACTATAGTGATACTGGGATTGAAGACAAGGGCAGCAGAGTTGAAAGACCATGCCTACATCTCGAGACACAGCCATAACAAGAACCTTTTTACCTAATGATSCCACTGCTATGAGGAGAATTACTTGCAGATTAAGCTCAATGAATAWATCAGGGTCACTCGGTCAATTGTCAATGTTTCTTTAGAAAAAAGTTCTAAAAGAAATGCAGCTTRTTTTTTCCCAGTCTAAGTTTTTCCCAGTCTAAGAAAAGACAGCCTAAAACTAGATCAGACTAAAATAATTGTTTCAGATTTTATTGAAAGATAAGGAAAGAAGAAATTAATAYAGTCTTTCAAAACTGATTGGAAGCATGTATCCATTTTAGAAATGAGATAATTTCAATGGAACAAGCACTTTAGCTATATTTAGGATTTATGACCGTTTTCTAAACAAAGCTGCCAAGAAAGAATAAAATTTTACTTGGCAAACTTAAGCATGTTTTGTTTCAAAACATATGGTGTAGAAATTTGGGAAAAAAAATGATGTTTGAATTCTCTCCTTAGCTTCCCTTTCTCRTTGTATTGGCTTTGAGGTACAGTGTATTTTATCAGCTGTTTCCCACAAACCCATCCTCCTGACACTGCTGTTTCTTCTCAGACCTGCTGCACTGTTCTTGTCTCCTTCTGCCTTATAAAGAAACTTTAATTGGTAAGACCTCCTCTACCCCCTTTGCTTACATTCAGCTCCTTTTGTTACCTTTCTCTCTGCATTATTTTGTGCCCATTTTTCCCTGACTTGCTACAATTGGACACTATCTGAACTTTTCTGCCTCCCACCTCTGATTCCCAAAATCTAACTCCCCCAACTGACAGAGTGTTAGAAAACTGACAGAAGAAAAGCCACCAATTTCATTACAGAAACCAGGCTGAATGTCAAAGTGGGATTACTTAAAGCTCTGTTATTATAGTTTTTCTTCATTTAGGGTGAAACTCTTCAAGAAAACTCTGAAAAAATCCCCAAAACACACACACACACACACACGCACACACACACACACACACACACACACACACACACACACATCTTTCCTTTACATTTTGCTGTGCATAAAGCTACTAATATCATTGTGGAAAACAAGGAATATTTTCTTATTTGATAAGAATCTTATCCCAATTTTGTCTTCAAATGTATCCTTCAGTAATCAGGGGATGGCTACTAGCTGTTTATATTTTCTCTGTTAACTGAACACTGTTAACATTAGTTTTAATTTTCATGCTCTTAATTGACACACAGTCGAGTTCATGGTACTTTATGTTTTAGTATGCTGTAATTTGACTTTGCAGCATTCTATAAATATAATAAATTTATAATATAATAAATATAAATATAATAAATATCCACTTTACAGAGGTCAGAAAATATCATGTGCCAGAAAAATCTTCGTTCCTTCCTTGTGCATGAGATTATCTCTAGTTTGCCAATCAATACTGTGTTATTTAATTGTTGTTAATAATTTTATTTATTTATCTATAATATGTATAATATATGGGATATTCACAATACACAAGGTATCAGAAGTACAAAAAAAATAAATCTGAAACAATTCTTCATGTTGTTTAATATTAATGTCACACTAAAAAATTAGAGAGTTAGAAGGTTTTTAGTATATTGGGGGTTCATTTGGTTGGTTGGTTTTCGTCTGGTTGGTTTTTTGTTGTTTTTTTATTTCTGATAAATAGATTTTAGCTCTGATTCTGGTGTTAGCGACACTAAATTTTTAAATTATTAAGAATTCATTGTCATTGTCTCAGCTTGAATTCAGTGAATAGAACCACTAGATTCCATTGCTGGTGGTATCCTGGTATGACTTGGAACCTCCATGGAAGGTCCTTTGTGACCACCAAGTGCCAGGGGTTGATGATGAGGGGGGCCCAGGGAGCACTAATTTAAGCCTTGGGTGTAGCCATTTACAGTTCAGATATCTCCAAGTGTTGGAAGGTTTGCTGGGAAGACATTTCAAAAAACTGCTTACCCATCTTTAAATTTTCTTATAAATAAAGATCTGGGGTTTGTGTGATGGAGGTTTTTGTTTGATTTGTAGTTTTTTGGGTTTTTTTTGTTTTTTTTTTTTTTTTTGTTCCCAAATGCCTAAATTTGGTTTTGCTCCATTAGAAATTATACAAAATATCAGTATCTTTTTGCATCCCTCAAATTATAGCTATAAGATGGAAGAAATATGTAGCACTTATAAATATGCAAGCTTGAATATATAAATACTCAAAGAGTTTAACATTTCCAGTCACTTTTCAAGAACAAATCTCTGTACTCATGAAAGCTTTCTATCACACTGTATTTGGCCACCAAGCTGCTATTTCCAATAATATTATGATTTCATTACATGCTTTTGTTCTGTTCACTGCARAAAAATAATTTGTTCATTGTTAAATAATGAAAGAAGAACACAATATAAAATAAATGTTCTATTATGTTTTTGTAAAGAAAAGCAATCAGAGCTGTTTAAGCAGACCAGTCTGTGTGTTATATTGGGGGGACAGTGAAGCAGGAAGTCAAGGTCACCATTGGAAATGTTTGTGTGTGTGTGTGGGCATTTGCAGCCACATCCAAGCACAAAGCCTCAGCTGATTCCCAGAGGCTGAGGAGATTAAAGATGGAGCTCCCAGCAAAGAAGGCTTAAGGGTTGAAGCTGCACTTTTTAAGGTGTTGCAAAGGAACATACCAGAGTGTCAATATCAATCATTCCTTTATGCTCCTGCTTTAGCATTTTCTATGTATTTATCTGTTCTTTTGTTTAGCAAAACCCTCAGCCTTCCAAGCTGCGTTCACGGAAGAAGTGAGGGAGCTTTTGCATAGCCAAGGTTTATTAGTGAACTAATTGACTTGTTCCCCTCTCCAGCCCGTAAGTGCTCTCACATTTTAAGCAATCACTCCGTGTCYAACGTGTCCACTTTCCAAATCACTTTTCCAACTTTCTCTGATGAAGTCAATAGGTTGTAAGACCACCCTGAGTGCCTGTGCCAGGAGCTCAGCACCGGGGGAGTGYTGTGTGCTGCAGCCCTGATAGCCTGGAGTGGCTATTAGTCCTAATTGTCGAAYGGTTGAACGCTTTGAAGGACAAACGTATGTCCTAAGGCTGTGGCCCTGATGAATGCAAGGGCTTCTTTTACTTGTCATTAGTAATTGAGGGTAAATTAATATTTACTAAGCAGAGTTTCACAGGAAAGAGAATGCATGAGAAATCYGAGGGGAAAAAATGCCACAGGAGAAAATGTTGTTTCCTTTAACACTTTGAAGTCAGTTGGCAGCAATTAAAAAACAGCTAGTGGAAACTTGAGATAAAATTAATAATTTTATGACTTTCCCCCCCTTATTATATAATTATATAATAATTTCCTCTCCCTTGATATATAAACATTATAAACATTCCAGATGCATAATATATGCTATTAATGGGTGATAGCCTGCTGACTAGAACTGCTGAATTTCAGAAACGTTGACTTGTACAAAATAGATTTCATTCACAATATGTGAAAATCTATCATGGTTGCATGTGTGTTTGCAGAGGAGCTACAGAGGAGCCCATTCCTATGTAACATTTGATTTATTTAATAAATTTGAAAATGCTACACAGATACAGCTTTTTGGACCAAACTGTTATCTTTAAACATCAGAGGTTCTTGTCATATGATATGTAGTATACATAGACATTCACACTTTTTTTTGAGGTTTCCTTAAAGCATCACTAAAGCCCTGAAGTGATCCATATGTTGACTGAATACCTAATGCTTATTGAATTAAATAGGCACTACTTGGTGGAAGTCTTTCTCACCAGCTGCATAAGAATTTTTTTTGGGTGTACAGCCATTCAGTAAAAGCAAATGTAAGCACAAAATGAAAACTAGCGGGGTGTGCAACCCAGCAGAGCAGAAATAAAACATAGTGTGAAATAGTCAAGGGGCATCTTTGAATGAAATCAAGTCCTGGATTATTCTACTGGCTCAATGTCTTGACTTTACTACCAAGCCCTTCAGGTTTGCTGATGGAGCCAGGGCAAAAAAACCCCTCACAGGGGCACAGTGTGTTTTCAGGAGCAGTTTTCTTCTGGTGAAATGACTATTTCTCCAGCCAGACACCAGTCTGGACAAAGTCTTTTGCTCAGGTTCCATCATACCAGGAGCTGGGTGAAGAGTGATGATAAGGGTATTTAGGCACATCTATTTTAGATAAGTTTCACAGCACAAACCTGATGTAAAACAAGGCAGGCTGCAGTCTTGTGATGAGAGGAAAGGAAACTTTGTGYAAGCAGTAATTTCCCCCAGACCTTCCACTGAGAAAGGCTAATATGCCCCAGCATCACATGAACCATCAGCTCCTCTATCTTAATTGAAGTGCCAAAGGTGTGGGGACATTCTGATAGCTACCAATCCATACATTGAAATGTCTGTATGGTCACATCCTAATATCTGCACAAATGGAGCAGGAGTTAGGATTGCAACTTTGTGGAAGTAAAAGCTCATTTCAGATGAAAAAATCTACTCTGGCCAGTTAAACCAGACTTAAGTCTGCTCTTGCTAAGAAAGCCACATGAAACATTCTTACTGGAACTTTAAAGTCCAAATTAAATATCATTATACAGCACATGCATTGGATTCATYTGTCTAAAGTTCCTTGGAATAAAGCAAACCTCTTTTTTGGGGGGGGTATATATATTTGAGAAGAATTTTTTTTTTAGAAAGCGAACATCACATTGACTCTTTAATGTGGAAACAGCTAAAGTCACTGGTAAGACTGTGTGAAACCCCATCTTAATCTTCATTAGTCATACAGATCTGTTCCTCATTTTGAGGCTTCTRTGCTTTCAAGTAAAATTCTTTCACAGGTAGCCCTGATACAACACCGCTCCTAAACACTTGGAATAATGAAATATTCATCTCTTTCCTGAAATATATGGCTCCTTGCAGAAGACACTCCCTAGGTTTCCCTAGATTAGAAAGAAAAATACAAAACTGCCCTCTAAAGTCCCAGTGGAAACTTGTTAGACACTAATAAGTCATGCTGTTTAACAAAAACAAATGTTTTATCTGAAGCAATGAAATCTGCACCTGGGTGGTGGCTGCACAGCTCCATTKGTGGATTCCTCACCCACCAAACATTGCCCTGTGCTGCATGTCTCTCTGTCCACAACAACTCAGCTGCTCTTTTCCTTCTGAGGCTGCAAATCTTTTTCTTTGAAAGAGAAATATTTCCATTTGGCATAATTAATTTAGTATAGTAAGAAATTAGTCCAAAAGCAGGAGGGAAAAAAAACCCCCAACCAACAAACCTCTCACGTTAACTCCTGACACAGTGCTATACAATTTCAAAGAGAGCATGYCTTACTATGGGCTTTAAGAGCTCAACTTCCCATTAACACCACTAATAAAAATGTAATTAGAATTGTAGTTTAATTTTCTCCCTCCAGCAGAGCATGACTGCATTCCTCCCCTGCACAGGCTTGGCCTTTTGGAGGTTGCAGTTAGCAGCCAGCAAGATGTGTCCTTTTGGCGGAACTTACCACTTTGTGAAAGATGTGGTCAAGATCCCAAAGARCCCTATTGATACCAGATGTAGTCTTGTCACTGAGTCTTAAACCAAGGCTCTCATGAATCTTAAGTTTCCATTTTCCCTCTCTGCTCTATTACAAGGAGAAGAGTCTAAGTGAATTACTGTCCRTGCTGCTAGCAGAAGTATTTTTTACTTGAAAATAGACGTCATCGTGGGAAAATGCCGTACAAGAAACTATGCCGAAACAAATTTCTACTAAATTAGGCAAGCTGAGGTTGTCATGTCTTAATCAAATGAATGCTTGCATAAATATGTTAGTACATCTAGTCAGAATCAGTAGTCCTCCAAATCAATGCTGCATTGCCAATTTAGTTTTTAGACAATAAAGGCATTGGCTTTTTTAGCATTAGTGCTGTACGTGTTGCAAAACAAAACAGAAACAATTCTCATTGGTGAAGGATTTCAATAAACTTTAATAATATCCATATGTACAATAAATATTTCTGGGCCCTCAAGCACTTATATTTCCTTTTGAACTTGTGAACAGAAATTGATTCAAGGTGATAAATTTGTAATCCATTATGATGGATGGAGCTGCCTTTTAAAAAAAAAGATAATGGTATATAATTTATATATTCTCTGTGAGTAGATTTGGAAAAAAAAATATCTAAAAGGAAGCCAGATGTAATGAAGTAGAGTAAATAAAGTCAACTGTAATCTTAGTTTTTACTGAAGCATGTGCCACATAATTAGGAGTACAAAGAAATGCAAATGGTGCAAATATTGCTTTTGGCTACCACAGCTGACCTTGTAGCAACTTGGTTTAAAATAATATATTTATTATATATCTAACATTAATTAAGTAAAGTATGATATTTGAATTACATTTTCAAGCTGGAAAAACAAGTGTTCTAAGATTAAACAGAAACATGTGTGAATTTCTAAACACATTAGCAAAGTACAGCTTTGCCATTAAAAGCTCAGATGCTATAGTTTTGCATAACAGAAAACCACAGCTGCACGTGGTAAAATAGCAAATGTTGATTTCTAAATGGTATTTGGCACATTTGCATATTTATTCCCCATTGTCTTGTAGTTTTATTAAACGCTCTTCTATTAAAATTCAAAACATCACATTAGCAAATTCTGATGGCAGAGGAGACTGCACTCAGAGCTCATGGCCAGGGTGCACACAATGTGATGCTGAAAGCCTTGCAATGAGGAAAGGACACACTGAAGACATCCACAGGGGGACAGGCAAACAGTGCCTTTCATCCCACCTCTCCCTTTCMCCCTGCAGTTACACTTGAGTGCATATTGTCCTGGATAAAGGGAGCCAGTTTGGCCACAGGTTTGAGAGGAGACAGGTTCTGCCCTGGACTTACTTGTCCATAATGGAATAATAAAAAACCTGTGCTAAGGTGACTTGAATGGATCCCTGTCAACACATCATATTATTGGCCACAGAATGGCCACATAACATGGGGAAACTCACACAAATTCTAAGGTGTTTTCCAGGTAAATGCCATAGGCTTGCTGAATGACTCACTCTGTGAAGAGCAAACACAAAGAGGACTTYTCATTTATCTGCCTTCTATAATGCAATATCAAAATAAAAAGTCAAAATAATTGTAGAATGTATTTTTAACTAAATTATCAGAGGTGCYGCACACTGGTGATCTGCAGGAAATGTATTCTCTCCTCATTCTGCAAGGCTTTTACAGGTTTTTACATGAARTACAAGAGAAAGATGTAAAACCACAAGTAATGTGTAGCTAGTAAGAGCTAAGAAAAGTGTAGAAAAAGTATGCAATAAGTAGTCAGTGATATAAACCATTTCAATGAGCCCTTATATATCTGAAGCCAGATGTTGTTCCAAATTACATCACTGTAAATCCAGAATAGTTCCACTGAAGCCAATGAATCTACTCCAGATGAGAGAAGAATTTTGTCTGCAATCTATTCACTTCAGATCAGTTTATATCCATGTGTCTGTAGTTTACTGTAGTATTTTTTTAAATGAAGAAAATACCTGACATAATCCAGTGATCTCCAACATAGYGTTTATCTGAAAGAACAATCTTCACTTACAGGTAAGTTTCTGCCTACCAAATCCCTTAAGTTCATTGACTGGAATCAACAAAGTTCATGTTGAAGGGCAAAGAATAGTAAATCATCTCTTCACATAACTAATGGCTGGCCTGAAACCAGAATTCAGAGTTCACTGCTTAAAGGATGTCTTATTGACCATAGCTGTCAAAGTACAGCAGAAATTAGAGAAGTTTGCAGCATGTCACAACCTTCTTCCTTGCACATACAGTGTATTTAGACCTACAAAGGAAGTGCACTTGCAGCAGATCTGATCTTTAAGTACAGGTGAATGAATGATGGACAATGGCAGGACTCAGTAGATAGTTCCCTTCCGTGTCAATCTTGAGTCACAGCAGAAATTCATAATTCAGACCACTGCAGAATTTATTCCATCTAGAGAAAGTGACAATAAATAGGGTGCAGATAACAGGAAATCAACTACTTTTCAAGTGTATCTTGAACATTCCTGATGGTAAGTGAAGGCATGTTGGTGTACATGAACAAAATTATTTTCTCCCTGATTTACTCACAGATAGACACCACATTGCAGAAAGTAATTTTCTTTGCATTAACCCAGCAGGTGTGACAATTTATTAGGAGCAGASATCTAGTAGGGGGATTTAGAGTGCTGTTCCCTCCTACATGATTGATTAACAGTCAGATGTCTCCAAAGGATTAAAGGCTTGTCAATAGAATGCAAAATCTAGGGTGATGTTTTTTATTTCTTTCTTCAGGGAGTTCAGACTTCTGATTCAAGAGGATGTATAGGTTTTTATCCACTCAAAAATCAGCTCATCTTGTGACTATAGCTATGTAAATAACCAAGAGCCACCTTTTGTAAGACCCAGATTGGTAAATGTTGCTTTCACCTAAGAATGCAGGTATTTGCATGGGAGTGTTTGAATACGTGCCTGGGAAATGGAAAATGTGCACAATTTCTTACATCTTCAGAGATAATTTGGATTCACAAAGACAAGTGGCCATGCCAATCCATGGTCATCCTCCCACTCCTGTTCAACCATTAGGGTTGAAGACCTCTGCCTCCTTCATTGATGTTGTTTTGAAGGTGCCCCGAATTTAAGGCAGCTCTTACCAAACCGAGAGAAGACTAAGTGGGAACAATTGTTTCTGCAATACAGTGTCAGGGGCATAACGTGGAAGAGGAACACTGGATATTTATTCCTCTTGCCCTTGATCTCTGGTCCTTTGGTGGTTTTCCAGCTGCTCTGCTGGCTGGCTACATTKTAGAGCTGTAAATGGGAATAGTCCTGGGAGCAGAGCCCAGTTCCATCTTTCCAGCTGAGTACCAAATTCCCTTTAGCTTGCCCTCCTGCTGATGCTTTGACTTTTGCACACCAGTGAAAACAATGGTTTTACTTCAATAGGAGGGCTAACACTGACTATCCTGCCACCCAACCCAGGCAACCACCTGGGAGTTTGCCTCTTTCTGTCAAAACATGGGCTTGGATTTCCTCAGGGTAAGAAGATTCTTGATCCTTARTTTGCCACTCTAGAGCTGTTTGGTGAAGGCAAGCTTTTCTAGAGAGATTTCCAAGGGAACATGCTGTTGCCTTTGGTACTGATCTCAGTACTGGCTGTGTGTGAATTTGCTCAGGATATGCCAAACCTCAGATCCTTCCCAGGACACAAGGCCCAACAGCTTGAGCTCTGTGCCATGAAATCTCACACACGTCCCCATCTCTAGTCTCTAACACAGACTGAAACATGTTTCCACACAGGGCCTGACCAGCTGTGGTACTTCCTGGTCCAACATGGAAGTGCTATGCAAAGTTAAGCATTTCTGGGATTAAGAACTGCTAAAGCTGATCAGTTCAGTTGCTCTCTGAGGACCTGCATGGCACAGAAATGGTTCTGTGGTAGTCTCTAGGGTCCTCTTTCAGGTGCCTCCTGACTTGTGAGCTGCAAAACTCCACGTTCTTTCAGCTGACACATTCTCAGAACAACCATCAATCACCTCCTGCTCCCTGGTTTTCATGGGAAGAAAGTTAATAACTACAGCCCAGGTGGGAACTTGGGTGCACAGTGATAGTTAAGAGTCAGAGAAGGAGGACCCCCATTCCAGCTGACTTCTGAGTATTTAARCAGCAGTCAAAGAGAGTTACTGGGGGTCCATTTCCTCAGTGGTATTAAGGGGAGATTGTTCCTCTGATCTCTAAGTGCTAAGATGATTGTCTGAGTGGAATTTTCTGCAATGTATCCATCTTTATTAGAACAGCACGATAATATGAGATGGAATTCACAGAGCATTTTGCACAACTRCAGATATTATCTTAAGCATGGGCTATTACTTTTCTTTTCCCTAGTTTTGTGGTTTGCAAGGCTCACGGTCAATTTATCTTCCTGCAGAGCACAGATAATTCCCTTTGATTTGAGGGGAGTTACACATGACACATAAAGGAGAACAGGAAATTCACATTTTCTTTTAAAAACAAACAATTAAAAGCTGAACAGGGGGTCCAATTTTACACTGAAAATTAACTGAATTGTGGTGTTATTTAGCAAAARATAACACAACACTTCTAAAACTGTRATGAACTATTCTTTTTAGWGGTTCTRTTATACTGAAAATTATAGGATTCTTAAAAACCCACATAGAAAGCATCCTGTGCATTTCTCTGCTTCGTTCTGTAAAGTTGTGCTGCTGAAGTTCATCTTTTTGCCAATACATGACAACAACAATGTTCAGTGGTAGAAAACAATATTGAAAGCTGCTGTTGAAACTGAATCTACTAGCAATGCTGACTCCAGCTGATATTACGATGGGGCCACGCAAAAATGCCACTGAGCAACCTCTCTCTGTGTAGATTTTCATCAGTTTTACATGCTGTAATGTAAGCTTCAAACTGATTCTCATCTCTGTCAGAACAGTGATTTTTTTACCTGCCAGTTACTAATTAGAGGGAATAAAGATAAGTGAAATTACCTCCACCCAACTCTGTGAATGTCCTTTTGGAATAAATAAGAGCATGAGCATAATGCATGAGTCACACAGAGCCTGATGTAACTACCAGTGACAGCTGAAACACATCTGCTTTATTACATGATGCTGTTAAATAGCAGGAGAAAGTTCCACATTTTTGACTTATGAAAGTTAGAGAAACCAGAAAGTTCTTCAGGGAAAAAACTTCTAAATATTTTAAGGGTGCAATAGAAATCTGAATGGCAAAAAAGAAAGCAAAAGAATGAGGACAACATATTTTTGCAGCACACTGAAATTTCTCTTTCTCTTAGGGGTTATTTTATATTTTTTATTATTTTCTACCCATAAGCAATCTAGCATAGTGTTTGTTTGGCTAAATATTTCACTGCATATATACTTCAAAGTTACCTTTACCTATGTACTTTCTGCTTCATGAAAAAAGCATTGACCTTGTGGCTGAAGGCAAGGGTAAAAACCTCTTACCTGTAGATTAAAAAATATKTAGCACATTGGGGTCAAATATTTTAAGTGGTTTATTCACATTTCAGAGCAAAATCTACTGTGTTTTCTTCCAGAAATTAGTACWTATTTTCTATATATAAGTAAATTTTAAACTAAATGTATATTGGCTTGAAATTAACACCTTTGCTTTTCAATCAATGTGACCACAGTAAAGTATTTGATGGGGAAATAAGGTCTTTTACCTCATCCATGGCCACTTTTATTTCTGYACATTTTTTACTCTCATAACTGAAACATATCTGAGATGCTTAATTAAGTTCAATTTTAAGAACATTAATTGTCTTCAGTAAAGATAATGGATTCTTCTTTTCCTAAAGGAAATTTATGTAGATGAAGCCATGTGGATGGCAATCTTGGTTTTTGGTCTGATTGATGAGGAGTACAACTGATGTGCACAGCTATGTGCATCTACTTCATGTGCTTTCAGTTTTAAATCTCTTTGGAGAGTGTTGTGTCTGCTGCCTATGAGTGCTCATTCTCTCACTCTTTCTCAAAACAATGTGAATTGTTAAYAAACCAGCTGATAAATTGTGCTCAGCAATATGCAGAATATACTCTAGGGCAGGCCAGATCAGTCAGACTTTTGGAGGTGAACTGAAAACAGTTTTCTGTTGTTGGTCTRCTGGATCTGGAGTGTTCAAACACAAGGAATTATTGTCACTCCAGGCATGGAAATTTCCTGTGGGGTAGGCTGGCTGCTCTTCAGAAGGACATGTGTTAGAAAACACAAAGCATCCTGCAATRTTCTAGGTGTGTGTGCTTGGTAAAGCCTGCACTTTAAGTCAGTCCTGACATGGGCTAAGACATGGAAAGTGGAATCAGATGGTGACTGGGGAGTTGGACATCATCTCTTGCTGTGGTGACTTAGCCAGGTCAAGAGATGTGTACACAAAAAGCCCTTTTTTTTTTCCATCTTTGATGGAAAATGACTGACAAGCGGATTTTCTCTTCTTTTGTATGCTTACTGCATGAAACATTTGGCAGTATGGAACAAAAAATGAATATTTCAGTTGGAAGTGATCTGAAATGACCATCTAGTCCTACTGCTTGACCAGCTCAGGGCTAACCTGTGGGGAAATGTTGTTAAGGACTTTGTCCAAATGTCTCTTGAGCACAAACAGGCCTGAGACATCAGCCAGCCATCTAAGAAGCCTGTTCCAGTGTTTGTTCAGCCTCTCAGTATAGAAAGACTTCCTACTGTCCAGCCTAAACCTTCCCTGGTGCAGCTCTGAGCCATTGCCACATGTCCTGTCACTGGATACCAGGATTGGTACCTCCCTCCCTGCCTTCCCTGCTGCAGAGAGAAATGAGGTCACCCTCAAAATTGTTAGCGTTTTTCTGGTGGTTGGCCTAGTAAACATGCTAGTGCAAAGAATCTGCAAAGAATTCCTTTCTTACCAAGCATCTCCAAACAGCATTGTATTGTGTTKTGGGAGTTTTCAATAAAAGCATTTCAAGTAAGGGAATGTAAACAGAATTTATCATGGAATGATAGCGCCAAAGGGAATAGCTGTGAACAGACTRGAAGAAAATTTATGTATGTGACATTGTCTGTGTATAACTGGGGCATATTGTAATAATCATTATTTGAATTATTCTTTTCCTTTCTACTCGACAGGCCTATCCATTACGAAAATTGTTATTGTTTCAATGAGAATACAAGTTGTTCTGAGTTTTTGGAAGCAGATTATAACTATTGTTGCCAGTTCCTAAAATGCCTATTGGGCATTGCTATTTTATTCAGTAAATAAAGAGTTTAAAACAATAATTGTTATTTGTTAGAATGAACATTCTTGAATCGGTTCTTGTCCCTATAGTGTAAGGCCTTTCAGTCAGCATTTTCTGTTTGTAACTGCTACCAACAGCTGCCAGCTGAAAAYGCTTTGGCAGTCAGGATATGAAAATGAGAGATGTCATAAATCAGTGATGAAGGAATGTTTAATAGAAATCATAAAAACCATAGAATGGTTTGAGTTGGAGGGGGCCTTAGAGCTGATCTAGTCCCAGCCCCCTGCCATGGGCAGGGATGCTGTCCACTGTTGCTGAAAGCACCAGCAGTAGTTCATTTTGAACTACTATTATTTTTGCCATCTGTAAGGAACAAATGTGGGATTTGTAACMTCCAAAACCACCAGTACTGAAATTAAATACCAGACTCTTTAAAGTAGGCCAGGCTGCTCTGCAGCTGAGGCATACTGAGTCGCTGGGAATGGATATTATTGAAGACAGTACTGTAGGTGGTATCAGCTGTTTAACTCTAGATTGTGTCCTGTGTGCACCCAGCTCTCCTTGATATTGGTGGGAAMTAGGTAGCATAATATCTTTGAGAACTTTGGTTCTCAGGGCTTTCCACTTGAGCCAGAAAGCTGTCAGGCAGAGCTCTTGCCATGGTCTAAGGAAGCATCTCACATAGAAAGTGAGATTTGCCAAAGCTTTGAAGTCTTTTTGTTTTTAAAGACAGCAAAACATTCCTTCTGTGAAGTCATTCAAGGGGGCTTCTGCCCTCTCCTCTCCTCTCCTCTCCTCTCCTCTCCTCATTCTCTTCCTTTTCCTTTCTTTTATTTTTTCCTTCTTTGATGAATAAGGGAGCCATTCCAACAGAATTAAAAGAAATTACCGGCACATGGTGTTAAACTGAAGGAGGCCAGCTCAAAGCATTTTCATTTTCAGTTTAAAGAAACCAACCTTCCAAACACTGYAGCTGGAACTCACTGCACTTGAAGTTCAGTTTCATAACTGTCTGATAATGCTCAATCTGAAAATTGAAGGAGAGGGAACAAAGAGGGAAACAGACTTTTCTTGGTGGTATTTAGTGTAGCAAGAGGCACAACTGAAACACAAAAAATCCCATTTAAATATTAAAAAAAAATGGTCAAACACTGTCACAGGTTGCCCAGAGAGGTTGTGGAGTCCCTGTCCTTAGACATATTCAGAATCTGACTAGTCCAGGGCAAACTGCTGTTGCAAGGAGGGGCCTTGGACTTGATCTSCAGAGGTCCCTGACACATTCAGCCATTCTGTGCCTCAGTCTGCTGTGGAATATAATTGAAATTCAACCTGTGATTAACTTAATTTTCTTCTGTATGTATGCCATGCATATTTTTTCTCACTTTTCTTTCTTCCTGCAAGTGGGAGCAGCACCTGTGATTAGAATAAAATTAAATTAATCTAAGGGATGCAAAATGGATTTCTGATCACTCATGGAAAATCTTCTAGGAGGACAACAGAGCAAATGTCATTCTGCAGAWCCTCGTCCCTGATGAAGTGAGTCTATGTGTGACAATAATTATTTTACTACATTTATAGCTGCTGGGTTATAACCAGTTCTAAGGTACTTTTTTTATAAAGAACACTATCTCAAATATATCCATATGCACATGAACATGGTTTTTTACCTATTCACACTCATTCAGAGCTACTTCATCAATTATCTAGCTCAATATCAGTGGAATACTGTTTGTCAAGAGCAGGGATAACACCATCTAACAGGTATAACCACTGCTCAGACCACAATATTTTCTTGCAAGTGTGTGCTGCAACTTGTCTTGCTTTTTTTTTGTTTTGTTTTGGTTTTTTTTTTGTTTTGCTTTTTGAGGCTTAAAAGTTGTTTGCCTTAGGAGTGATTTTCACATCCTGTGTTTTTGGTGCAAATGTTTTCCAYAGTCTTTTTAAAATATCTTGTCTAGTACTAAATATATAAAAAGTTTCTTACATCTCAATATATTTTATTAGTTACTAGTTAAGCACACCCACAACAACAACAGCAACAAAAAATACAGGGCTTGTCATTAAGCTACTTTTAGACAAAAATGTGAAAATTAATGTATTTATCATTTTCTTTTAAAAGAAGATTTCAACAGTATTTCTAAGTTGACAGAAGTTTTACTCCAGGTACTTTGAAGTCAGAAGACTGYGGCTGTTAAAAATGGAAGCATCATAAAATCGTAATAGGAAAAATGTTTTTCATAGAGACAAGGTTATTTAAGTTTTTCAAATCAACTGGATGAAAGYAAGTAGCCAGGGATTTATAGTCTGGTATCACAATTCTATCTGCTGGGTCTTTACTACTAAAAATAGGATGTGTGTACTTTATAAGTTGCATGTAGTTCCAGTGCAGCACATCACTCTTAGAACTTCACACATGTTGCACTAAAGCAGGAACTGGGATAGATAGAATATGTCAGGAAAATATCAGGGGAAATTCCTTCCTTTGTTGTTATTGGTATCAGCTGCTGGCAGTGTGAAATCCTCAGGGGAAGCTGTACCCTCAAGGTCTCATGTTGTATTATTACACACAACACACAGGTACATTAGTTACACTGTCTTTCTCCCACACTCGATACCAATTAGCATTCTACATTAACCAGGGAGCATCCTGGGGCTGCCTGTATTTAATTATTTTAGTGTGCCATTCTGTCTGATTATGTGTCTAGCTGTTCAATTTACCTTGTGACATATTCTGTATGAAATGGTTTAGTGAAGGTGATCCTCAAATTACGCATCATCCCTGTGGGTAGCAGCGCTGTGATGTGGATGACAGAAGCAGATATCATCATCTCCTACATGACCCTCCTCCTTCAGCAGCTGTGCTTCTGAGTACTTACACTTCCCCTGTGTCACTTCTGTATTTCTCTGCTCAACTGGGTATTTGCTCATTTGGAGTCTTAGGATTTTACTTTTCTTGCTTTTTTGAAACCCAAATTGCATGAGGCAATGGAGCCTTGTACTGATGCACCATGGCCAGGACCTCTCTTKGGAAAATCACTCTGGTACCTCTAAATCTTCATCACAGGCTTCAGATTTGGAATGATCAAATTCATTACAGATAGCCTGGGTTACAGCAACCTCTGGTCTTGCCCTGGTGCTGGGGGTACACCACAGGTATGTCAGAGCCACTGCTGCAGGTGGGCATGTGGAGAAATAYAACACTGAGAAAGGAAATGGGGAAGGGTTTATGGAACAGAGCTACAGAGAGGTTGAATTATGCTGCCCTTGTTTAGAAGAAAGAAATATAATCTTTAGTTAGACATGATCTCCACATTAGTCTAATAAAAACATTTCTCTAATGAACCTTTGCTTGAAAAAATCCTCAACAGCCTATGGGGTAGATGCCAGTGCTCAGTAGCACCTCTGAAAAAYGGTCCTTAAGGGCATGTATCCATCAATGTCAGACTGAGTCTGTGCTCAGAATGAGCTGGACTTGGTGCAGCTGCATCTTAGGCACCAGCATCACCAACCCACACTGTGGGGGGATGGAGGGGATTACAGAGCATGGGTCCATGTTGGCCTCCTCTGTGCCATCCAGACTCAYCTCTGGGGCCTCAGGGGTGCTTTCCCATCAGAACATTTTCCCAGTTCATCCAAATCAGAGGGAACATTATAATTCTAATAAAATTTGCCTTAGTTACTTTCGGCCACCTTTCTGAAATCAGCCATCCTCTTCTTCCCCTGGAAGGCTGATTATACTGCTAGGGAGCCCAGAGTCTCAAATTTCTAAAGCCTGGCAACCAAGAACATCAGGATGTGCATCCCATATTCCATGGGGACTGCAATCAGAAATATCATTGTCTAGATCCCATATTTCTGAGGGAATTCCTAATGCCTGTTAAAGAATTTTTAGTTTAGAGTGAAACACTTATCACAGGAGAAATATTTTTTATTTCTTCTTAAAAATAATGTTATAGAATATTATTACCATAATAGAAAAAATGTTTTTATTCCCTTATCCTCTCCATCACTCACACCTACGCTCAGAGTTTAAAAAGAATATTTTTTTACATTCTTAAATGTGTTTGTAGAGGGAAAATTRTCTTCCAGACCTATCCCCAAAGGAKGCAGACATAAATCTCAGTACTGGTCCTCTGTGGCTGGTGTGATGGTTYATACTGAWTCTGTCCTGGAGGTGACAYTGAAGCTCCTCTYAATGAGGCAGATGTGGGACATGGAGCAATTTTTCAGCATTGAATACATGGCTTAAGAAAGTGGATTCTGGCAGGCTGAGAAGTGGGTGTGCACTCAGGCCCACTGTTTTCTTCTGGCAAAACCTTCCCTTTACAGCCAAGGCAGACATTGAACAAACCAAGCACTCTGGCACACAGAGAAATGATGCAGTGGAATACACTTCTGTTGGAAACGTAAAGATCTCATGGTTAAAGGTGAGATAAGGGTGTGATATCTTCAGGCAGCACTGTTGAAAAAGAATGAAGACACTGAGAAGTGCCCACAGACTAATCTTGGCAAAGTAATTTTTGGTTTCCATTTCTTCTATAAAAGCAAAATCCCTGTTTAAAATTGACCATATGATCAAAACTTTTTTCCCCACCATATTGTTCCCTGGTATTTTATTCACTTTTAACTTYCAGCATTTTCCCACAAAGTGCATAATTTTGTGATAATTAAAAGAATTCTGATTGCTCTTTGGTGAAGGTTTTGGATAAAAATKATAGAAAATATAATAATGATGATGATTAGAATAAGTCACAAAAGAAACTAGACTCTGTAATTTTTTGCAAAACATAAATGCTTTCAAATATTTTCCCAAAATATTTTGCATACTTTGGCCTCTTTTTGTGAGGAGAGTCAATTCTGTGTCAACACTTCATTCAGGTTAAACCTGAAATTACACAGATTTGTAATGTCTCCTCTTTTTGTACACCAGCAGAAAATTGGGATACTGGAATACAAATAGCTATAGGGAATACATTATAGCTACTAATACTTGTAGGCAACAGCTTGAGATACCTCTGGCCAGACACACAAAGCCTGGTGCAGCCTTCTTCAGCTGATGGCAGGTACTTGTCCTATCAGGATTCATTTGGGGATCAGGCAATTCACCTTGTGCTTTGCCTCAGTCCAAGCCTTCTGGCAATGTTTCTCAATAAATCTGGAACATTACTAAAAAATTAGGCTGCAGTGAGCAGTTTCTGTCATTAATTTCTCATTTGCAGTCTTCTTTCTGCTCCTTTGCCCACAGTCTGTCTATGCTTGTTTCTACTTCTGAGCCATTTTTTACATATTCTCTGTGGAAACACRAGCTCAATGTTATTTTAGTTGAACACAAAATCTCAGCAGAGTTTCAGCACACTTGAAACTGGGACTCTGCTTCCCTGAACTAGAACTGAGAGCCTAAAGCAAAGCAATTCAGCCAAGAGCTCTGAGATTTGAGTAAGACACAAAGTCCTTTTGCACCTTTTTGACTTTAAGCATTTCTATTCACACTCAGTGCTTTCCTCATCTTGCTAGGGCATTTATATTTTAGAGGTTTTCTCACAGAGTTATTTACTGGGTAATGTCTTCACTGAGAATATTTAAGTCATAAAGGCGACTTGTTATTTTTATTATTCTGCAAAAGCCTTTTGTCCACTTTGTTTAGCATCAYGAGCCTTTGCCTACAGTGAATTCCACTAGCACTACAACCAAAGTATCACAGCCAACAACTCACATTATACATGAGCCTTGGATAAGGCTGTGGACTGAGCCATGCAAAGAATCAGTGAGTGGTGTTCTTTCCTCCCTTGCTTGCCAGCATTATTTAAAAGTGATGCCAGAGCATTTTTCACTTAAACCCTATAAATATCGCTCTTTGAACATGTTCTGTTGTTGATTTAAAATTTAAACATTCAATTTAGCTTCCCATTAAAACAAAATCTCACAGGCTCCTCTGAAATGTAATATGCTCTGAGGCAGCTTTCCATTGTGAGGGAGAGTAACAGCTAAATGAGATTTTTTTTTTCCCTCCTAAATTGAGATTTGGAAGCTATATTAAATGGCATTGTTTATTGTAGTGAATAAGAAAGAGCACTAAAAGGATGGTTCTGCATTCAATACAGTCTGGCAATTTCTGCTTTAAGGGCTTTATTTTCTGAATCACTGAAATGAAAGACAGAATTGCTACTGATTGAAAAATGAGTAGTACCATGCTCTAAGAGCCCATCTCAGATCCTGCTTTCYAACTGGAAAGCCTTAGACCAGCAGCCATGTAAAGAGAGACGTGCCTCGTCTGGATCTTGTGGAAATACACCTGGAGAAGGGCACTGAGAATCACTGGGAAAGTCTGCAAAGGGAATCAAGGTCTCCTCATCTCCAAACAGTGCAGGAGGAGCCAGGCAAGCAGGCAATTTGGATCAAGGCCATAAGGCAAAACAGTGACCTCTGCCAGGTCTGCCTTCCTCCTGTGGTGTGCTCTTGTTGCCTTTTCCAGAGAGCTTTTGTTCACCTTCATGAAATATAAATAAACTCCCTTGAATAGACTGAATTGGTTTTGTACTGCAATAATTCCAAATCCTGCATCTCTTCTTTTCTCTCTTGAAACAGAGCCATCATAACTTGAACCCTACAACCTTAAAGTGAAAATAGGAATTTCTTAGATATAGAAGTCTCCTTTCCAAAATGGGTGTTCACTTATGGCTGATATTATTTGCCTAATTTCCATTCTCTCAGAGCAACTTAAATATCCATCTTGTGTGCCAAGATACAGCAAATGAGCAACTGCTTATGCTTTAATGAGTACAAATGAAATTAAAAACCTACATGCTACATCTTGTTTTAAATCATATCATGAGCAGAGACCATGTCTTTCTATTTTGGGATCCTTTCCACCAACTTGGATCCAGCTCCTAGCAARTTTGAAATTGCAGTGGAAGCAACGCAAGCAAGAAATGGTGCAGAAAAACCACTATTTGAAATGAGATTTTGAGACTGTATAACTTACTAAATAGGACACTGYTTTCTTTAGTATGTARCTCTTTAGCAAGTACTGGTAAACAATGAAGTCATGTGTCTCTATGTTTTATGTTGAAAAAAAAATAGGATTTAGTACATTTCTGCTATATCTAAGATCTTATTTTCTGAGTTTCAGTGATTCCAGAATGGAATTTGTCAAGATGAATTCAACTTGATTGGAGACATCTAAAAAGCTTCTATGCYAGCTACCATTTCTCACAGAAATGCTTCTTCCATCTGTCCTTCAAGAAGAGTTCTTATAATGATGAAAAAAATTCTTTTATTTTTTTACTAATTGTAGAATTGTATGGCAAGTATTTTGTACAGCCCTGTTTTGCAGCTTTAGTCCAGAGAAATTGTGGAAAGCCTTTSGACAACATTCCCCACAGAAATGATCAGGAAACTGGTTACAGTGACAGTAGTGAGAAAGCTCAYCCACCCCAAAATGAATGGAAAACATTCACTGCAAAACAGAGAGGGCCAGCTGGGCTTCAAATTCAGCTATAGGTTCAAGAACTGCCCCACTTAACTGTTCCCACMAAATAGCTGTGAATAAATATGACCATTTTTCCATTTGTAACTGGCACAATGAGTTCAGAATCTCTTGGCAATTGCCAGGCTTTGCTGTTAAACCAGTGGCATGGACATCTCTGCTCAGGTTCCTGGCAAGCTGAGCTCAATGCTAAAAGTTGTTCTGCACTGTTTGATTTGGAGGTCAAATTATTTTCATCTCTGAGTAAAGCAGGAGAGGGAGAAGGGAGGAGTGGGGAGGGGAATTTGTGGTAGACACCTTTGTGTTTTACAGTCTTTTCTTTTAATAGACACTAGGCTGGTGGTTACATGGGCATGAAGTCTTGAGAATTGCAGCTTTGCATGTGTAATACTGTATACATTGCTCAGCTGGACTAAAAGCACACAAATGTTTACAAATACTTCTGTGCATCCAGCGTGTAACACCGAACGCGTTTAACCCCAAATATTTYGGAGCACACAACAGCTGTCATTAGCAGTGACATTTCCATTCATGCAAAAATAATACGTAATTACCCAGTCAAATCTAACCTGCTCATCCTCATCCACGGTTTTCTTCTGCCAAAGAGCTRAAAACTAAATGATAGCTCCCCTATGCTCCAGAGCTGGAAGCACACCGTGTTTTCAGACAGACCTGGTGAATCCCACCGCTCAGATTAACAGAGCACATGACTCGTCGCCTCGCACACAAGCACCCAGCAGAGGAAATGCTCATTTGAGAGGCAGTCAGGGGCTGAGACATCCCCTGGGCTSCGGCTCGGGCTGCCTGGCTCCCTGCCGGGGTCACATGCAGGCGGTGGGCRCACCTTTCCCCGCTCCCCAGCAGCTGTCATGGGAATGATCAGCTGCCTGTTACATGCATGCATGCGCTTCCCTGCCTCGGAGCGCACAGCCRCGATGTGCTGTGCTCCCGGGGAAAAATTCCTATCCCTGTTTTGGCACACAAGGGCAGTACCCCCATGCCAGGCAGCCCCCGCGACCGCCAGGCAATTAACGGAGTGATTCCCCCTGCTTTGTTGAGGGCAGTGGGGAGGGAAGGACAAAATCTGCACCATCGGTAGCGAATTTATTGCAGGGTGAATTAAGCATTACCAGCCCTCAGGGATTACCATGTTCGCATGAGCATCAAAGAAACCAGGGTCCACCAGGCTCCCTAGTCATCCCAAGCAATGGAGAAAAGCGTTTTCTTCACAAGCTGCTTCTTCAGAGCAGCAAAATGTGTCATATCCCTCCTCTCTCTTTTTTATCCCCTATGACTTATGAAGTAATTCATGCCATATAAAGAGGAGAGAGCCTTTTAGGAGTAGTGACGTTTTTGTGAAGCAGAGCTGTAGGGGGGATGCAGGGTGCACTGAGTCCCCCAATAGTGAATTACAACTGAGGGAAAAATGGTTTGAATGAAAACTGATTTGGAAARCAGCAAAAGCAGAATATTCCTTTTCCTCTGTGAACTGAGATATTCTGGGGGCCTATGAATCTCTGAAAAAAAAAAGCCTTTTTGCAAAGCAAATGCTGCCTCACTTAAATAAAAACCAGATATAGGTGTAACACAGACCTGCCCTCCAAAGGACATGGCCTGAACACAAAAAGAGGAGATCAAAGGAACCAGCTGGGCATCTCCAGTGGCAGCCACAGAGCCTGCCAGGTCTCTGCTGTCATGAAGTGTACTGGATGCTGACCATACATCATTGGTTAAGGCCCATAAACTATCTTTAGTGTAGGAAATTGAGCAGAACATGTTAAAACTGCAAAACCAGATGATATTAATGCTACTACAAGCTCTGTTTGCACAGTCTAAGTATTTTTCTTTCTTTTTTTTTTTTTTTTTGAAAGCAGAGTCATCTTTTTGGCCTTTTAAGTATGTACCAGGCCCTTACTGGCAGTAGAACTTTGACCTTTTCAGTAATGGGTAATCATTTGATTTACAATCCTGTGTTCATTTAACTTAAAGTGTTTATTTAAACACCAAYGTGAGCACTGTCCATTATCAATTGACATGCTTCTCTTTGCATATGTRGTTTTAAAATCAAACAAATCTTCCTGGGACCTGCTCATGTATTTCCATTGACTTCAGAAGAATGCTAATAATTTACCTTATCAGAGATCTAGTTTTCATGTCATTCTCTAGCTCCAAAAAGCTGTGAGGCAAAGACAAAGCAAAATCTTATCAGTTCTAYACTTTGTCCTCACAGTTCATTTCCACAAGAGTGCACACAGCATTGATACAACCTGCTTTTCCAGGGAAAATGAGAGAAATATGTGCATGTTATATGACATTTGTTAAAGATGTGAAGTGCAGCGGTAAATTCTAAGTTTAAGATAATATGTTTGCTTGTTGGAGATGAAATGCATAAATTACTGAGTGCCTGACTATTTTTGCACACACTTTTCTTAATKATTGGAACCCCASTTCTGAAGTTTACAGTGATTGTCAAGATCACTGAATTAACAAACATTATACTCCTCCACTAAAAGGACTCAAATCTGATGAGAAAGGAAAATTTGTGATCTTGGCTTCCCTCGATCTTTTGCTGTTAGTCCAGAGCCAGAAGAATGAGCAGAGAAGCAATCTTGGAGCCCAGAGRAACATGTGGTTTCTGTCTACCACAATGAGTGACAGACCATTCATGCTCTGTTCTTATCACCTTTAAAATTTGAAGGTTTTGACTTTGGTTCAAATGAATCTGGATTTGTAGGAGGGTTTTATTCCTTTTTTTTTTTCCTCCTCAGTTGCTCAAAAGTAGTTGGCAAATTCTGCTGTTGCAGCAAAGCAATATGGCCCCACATGTTTTGGGGTCAGATCATGGATCCAGGAACTTCRCCAGGTGTTTGGAGTTATCATTTGTGTAACAGTTTGTGTAACTGCTGRTGTGTGTGGTGGATTTTGATAAAAACTCAGTGATACTGAGTTTTTTTCCTTAGGAACCAAGTAGAGCTTTTGCTTATGGGGCACCAGGAAGTTGTGGCCAGTTGCAAGCTTCTTTGAGTCCCCCACTGTGTACCATTTCCAGAAGCAGGGCAGGATGCTCTCAGAGGGATCAATGGCCACAGTTATAAATGAGCAGCCCACTCTTGGTGATTCCCTAGYTCACATCTTCTTGGTCTGCAGAATCTGGGGGCTAACTGCATGCAACCTGGCAAAGCCAGTCTCCTGCCATGTCCTTCTGCTCAGGTGGGAATGGACAAAGTGGAAAACAGCAAGAAAAGAAGATTTTGGAGATCAGTTCCAGCCAGWGCTCCTGGCACTCTTGTGCTCTGACTCAGAGAACGTAAAGCAAGCAGAGCCACAAACCCTCCCAAAGCATTCCAAGCAGGGACAATATTTCAGCATCCACAAGCTGTCTCAAGATGCCTGGTGATCTTTAAGGAGATAAACAATAGAAAGACCCTGGCTGKTTCTTGCTTGGTTTCCTRCTTTTGCCCTCTCATGCATGGGGGMAAAGACATYAGCACAGCACAACATTTCAGTTCCTGTCTSTGGTCTTTAGGAAATCACAGGTTCCCTTGAAGAAGAGTTGTTTGTGTAGAATATCCCCACACGAAGACCAAGTGCCTGATGTCAAGGTGCAGAAAAACTTCAAATATATACAACCAAAACTCAGTCTGAATTCAGCAAATGCACTGGAAAATGCTGATACAAGTATTAACAATTATTTTGAAGACTGTTCAGCAGGAGAAAACCCCCATGACTTTTTAGGGTGGTTTTTTGTTTTTGTTTGCATTTTTTGTTTGTTTTGTTTGTTTTGTTTGTTTTGTTTGTTTTGTTTTCCAAACCTATTTTACATGTGGAAAAGATATGTGCCAGTTGGATTGTGTTTTAAAAAGATCCTTACCTAGCCTCAATCCCAAACAGCCTCACAAGGCTACATTTATCCAGAGAGGTATTGACTACATTTATCCAGACTTGTAAATTCTGCCAATGTGTCTAAACAAAATATTTATAATAAACACATAAGCAGGTTCCAAGTTTGGGTCCAGAGCTGCAGGTTTGAGGTCCCATGAATTGATCCCAGTCTGTAAAATGTAATTTGGGGCTCGGAGCCTATATTAGAAAAGTAACTTATTACAGAATTTGCACCTGGACTTACAATATGGTTTTGAAGTTGTCAATCTCTCCTTTCCCCCATTTCTAAAATTTTGAAAACAAAAAAAGAGATGATAGTTTACAGTGGAATTTGGGAAGATTTGACCCCAGACGACCTTTGCCAGGAACTGTTAAAGAGCAAACAGGGCAGAAAGGCAGAAATGGTTTGTTGCACAAAAATGGTGACTCTGTGCTAGGCTTCATAGATTGGAAAGRGCATTTTGAAAGTCCAGGCAAAAATGTGACAAGAAGCCAGTTTAAATATGAGCACATAGGTGTGATATGTTCTGGGGGCCAGGTGTGACTTGGGAGCCTGGCAGCTTTGTGCACATTGTAACTTTGACATCAGGGATGAAGAAAGACAGGCTAACAAAGATTACTGATAATTAAGTCATGAAAAGGTATGGCTCACAGTGTTATTGCTTCTGTGAGACACGGCCAGCAAATGCACCATGAAGGGTTACTTGTGTAAAAGGCAAGTGCATTGTTTGTGGCATAGCCACCAGCAGTTTACAAATGCACTTATTTTGTCTTAGTACATCTCTGCTTGTAAGCATTTACCTTGTAATAACCAGCTCTGAATAATGCCCCATCCTCCTGCTTTTGTGTATGAGGAAGAGGTTAAAAGACAGAAAACAATAACCATCTTTCTCCTCTTTTTCTGCAGTTGGTGGCTGCTGCTATAATTTGCTGAAGATGTTTTAAGTACAAACACAACCTTCAGGATCGTGAAGAAAAATACTCTTGTGTGAAAGTGTATGTGCCAGGCATCAATTTTTAAAACCCAGATCCTTTGCTATAACCAGGCCAAGTGGTACTGACATTAGCAGGGCTCCACAGGCAGAAAACCAGTGCAAATTCAGCTTTACAAATCCTCATTTTCTTTGCCAGTCACAGAAAAAAGATTTACACCTTTGTTACCTCCCTGAAAAAAAAAAATCCCTGATGGGATAAGGGCATAAGAAGTTGAAGAGGATGTTCAACTCTACATCTTAGAGGAACATCTGTTTCTCATGGTTATATTTCCCACATAAAACATTATAAAATTTTTTTGCTGTGTATATGCATGTGCCCAGTGTGTGCATTCTCACTTTCACTCCTAGTAGCCCTCCTCTGCTCATTTGTGCTCAAACAGACCCTTACAGCACGGGGGGTTTGTCTTGCTTAGCCACTGGTTTGAAAAAGTTATGTGTCAGATTCAAGATAGCTATTTAGGCTCTCTTTGCAGTCAGTCAGCCAAAAATAATTGCCTAGAAGATGGTGGAGGAACTGTCCTCTGCAGGTGATTTCACTGACTGCAGAGGGAGCTTGGATAACCTGCAATGCACATGGCAGTCAGTCAAAGCCAGCAAAGTTCTGCTCAGAGAGGCCTGGCCGCTGTTCTGGTTTTACACACAAATAATGCAGTGCAGACAGGCTAGGGGAGCTGTTTGCTGCACCTCTTCTCAGTGCATGGAGCGTGGCTTCAAAAAGGAACTAAAAATTACTCTGATTATATTAAAATATTTGACCATACTATATATTATTTTTGAAGTCTACAGAGGAAAAAAAAATCCTTCTGTAAATGATGAAAAGCTGAGAAGCTTACATAAGAAAATACATTCATTTTAATAAACACTGCAGTGATTTTATTATAGGACATAGCCCAAAGTCCAGAATGTTGGAGTGAGACTAAGAATATACACCTCTACCACTACATATAATTTCCAGTGCTTTTTGAGAATATATTACAGCTTCATAAATCAATATAGCATTACACATATATATGACTAAAACAATAGCATTACGCATATAGATGACACTAAAAATGCATATCCYTCTGCAAACAGTTGATTGGTCAGGCAGTGTGCCCATCATGAGAAAATGKGTTCCAGAAGGTCACCATGTGATGCATTTCTGACATGTCTGTGTTGAGGAAATGACACAGAGCTGTGTAATACCAAGACATTTGTCCTTTGTCCTGGTCTGTGCACCCCATGTGAGGCTGCTGGACTCTCTGCAGTGGGATCACATTTAYGTCCAGGCAGTGGGATCAGGAATGTGCAGTGTTTGGTTGGGCTGGGTCACTCGGGCACCTCTGGGCAAACACCCCCAGGTGTGCAGAAGAGAGCTCCAAGGCTCTCAGTGCTGCAGGCTGGAGTGGGCCTTTTGATTGCAGTGCACAAAAATCAGGATCCAGGACTGGGTGAGGAGCACAGGCTTTTAATTTTGGTGTGTGTGCATCCAGGAGAAAGACCCAAACAAGCCTTTCAATATAACTGTGTGTACTGGGCTTCTTTTGGCAGGCTGCTTTTTCATGCTTCAGGAATTCCTGTTCTTTATGCATTCCATTCCATTTTGCATGATCTTAAATTCCTTTTTGGCCATCTTCTTGTTTTTATAATGCAAAGCAATGTCGGGTGACTGTATGTTTCACATCACTAAGTATATTTCATTTGACACTTCTTTTTCTCTGCAGTTCCTCAGATGCCTTAACATGTTGCTTTCTCCCTCCTGGTGTTCTCTGCTTAATGCTCTTTTCTGCTTCTTCCTGGAGCTTCCCTAATTGATGCATTTGGCTATTTGTTGCATTTAAAAAAAAAAAAAAAGAGCTTTGACTTACCAGTTTAAAGCACTTCCATTGTCTCATGTTGTCAGTTTTTGTCTACCACTTTCTTTCCTCAAAGATAAAGGGAGTGAAATTAAAATGTGTCTCTTTTTCAGCCACTAATGTGATTTCCTTAAGCATGGCTATTCTGCATAAACTTTCTCAGGGGTCACCACCAGCTTCAAAGGATTTTTTAATAAGCACAGAGAAAAAAAAAAATCCTGTCTGGGTTCAGTTCCTGTCATGTTGTAAAAAGATGTGACCAGTGTTGGATTCATGCAGCAATATTTGCTTTTAGATTAAAGATGTGTTTAGATTGGAAGTAGTTYCTCTTCAACACATGAATAGTGGGAAACAAACACCACTGTTACTCTGAGCTATTTGGAAGAGCTCTGAATTTGAGCAAAGTCTAGGAAAAAGTACTGAATTAATGACTGGACTCTTCCAAACCTACTAATAATCAGCATTATTCATAATAAATGTTAATCCATTTTAAAAAGGCAGTGCATCTGGAGGATGGCTCCCCCAGACAGACTGCAGYGGAGGGCCAGCAGATGAAACCTGGAGCCTGAGCTTGCTCTTAACCTACAAGCTTGAGATGCAGACAAGCAGTGGGAGCTTGCCCAAAAATGTGAATTAGCCATGGCCAAAATTCCCAGACAGGATTGMCTGTGCCTGGTGGGGACTCCACAGGCACGTGTCCCCAGCCCCAGCAAGGAGTCCCATGGGGATGGGGAAGCAGAGACAGGGGAACAAAGACAGTTTTTGCTGCAGCAAACTCAGCCTTTTCATTTCCTTCAGCTGGTTTAAMGGAGGGAATATAGAAAACCCACAAAACCCAAACAAGCCCACCCTCATTCTCCTGAGCGGGCACGCTGCTGTGGGTGGGCTGCTCCAGCACAGATGGGATGGAGCAAATTCGTTCCCAACCCCAGAGAATTCTTCAACACAAAACTGCCTGTGAGGAAGGATTCAGCCATGGAACATGCACAGGTTGGGGCTGGCTGGCCRCTGCAAGGCTGGGGGAAAGCAGATTTCGGGAAGCTCCAGCTTCAGTCCAGGCTGGGATGGGCTGGCAGCTGCATCCCAGGGGAAAGCTGCGAGGTCACAGTCAGGAAGGGCTCAGGCAGAGCTGGGTCATGGGCACTGCTCCTCTCTCCTGGAGATGGTCACACTTGTAACACACACTTGAGACAACAAGGCCAGGTTTTCCTCTGCAGCTGGTCCTAGAGAGCTGCAGAGATGGGCTGAATTCCTGCATGGATTTCATGCCTGTGGGAGCTGCATTCCTGCGTGGGCTGCATGGGCTGCATGCCTGCAGGGACTGCATGCATCTGCAAACCTGGGCTGGGGGATGCTGAGGATGCCCCTGCAAGTAGAGGGGCTGGGATTGCCAAGCATAGGACAGCAGGAGTTCTTCCTAGTTGGGTTTGGTATCTTTGCTGTCTGTGCTTTATCCTTCTACCCTGTTGTTTACCATTGTATTTTCTTTCATGTTATCCTCACCTTTCTGTTCCATGGGGCTATGGAGCCATCAGGCTCAGAGATGAGYGTACCCAGTACCCAGAGGGACTGCACACAGGAAAAAATTCCCAAATGCCTGCTCCCATGGCTGCTTTAGTTTGCAGAAATCCTCTGCAAAATCCAAGAGTGCTTYGGGGGAAAAAAAAACAGAAACAAATTTTAAACCACCTCAGTTCTGAGTTTTAATTGTATCCAGATATCTATTTTAAGTCTTTCTGAACAAAAATCCCTTGTGGGTCAGTTTTCTTTGCTTGGTCCTTAAGGGACTCAAAGATTTCTGYCTAAGTTTTTAGACAGGACTCAATACCTTATCCTATCTGTTTTTAAGATATCCTTCTGGTTATCTTTATAGCTCAACATGATTTTAGCAGCTTTTGGCAATGATATGTCAGTAATAGATTATTTTGTTTAGGAATACACTACCCTGTCCACATGTATGGCACTGGGAGAACTTGAGTTTGCTTGGCTGTTGGGACTGCACTTCTGTTACTGTGATTTTTTTGGTGTTTAAGGATAAGAATAAACTTCATTTGCCCACTTTAAGGAAAAGAAAAGGAAAGCTGTGCTCATATGTTAATATATTCAAGTATTTCAGATGCAGAAAAGATGGATCTGGAATATGTTTRTATAATCTTATATGGATTGCTTGAAAATATTAATATCCTGCATTTAAAAACATGCAACTAACCTTCTGCAGAGTGAAATCATCCTCTAGAAAACTRTAAGGCACTTTTTACACATTTAGATTAGGTTTTTAATCTCATGTCTAGGTTTTTCTAACATCAATATCAACCACATATCACTTACACAGTCCACTTATATTTTAATTTAGTGTCTGCATATCAAATGTATAATGTACAGCTGGACTCAGCACAATATTTTCCATGAAAGGCATTGGGAGCTATTAGCCAATAAGAAATACATCTGGCTTTGTTGTAGCAGAACTTTTTCAAAGACAGAGAAAATTCTCTGATAATTAAACTTGAGACTCAGAGGAGGACAGAATTCCTGCTGGAGTATTAGACCTTGCTCAAAGACYGGGATTCCAGTGAGAGGGGCTTTTTTTATGGTTAATAATCTATTGTATATTACTAAAATATTTAAGAAAAGGTGCAGGCAATTATTTGCAGCTGTTACTTGGTGACTCTGTCCAGGTATTAGACAATCTTTTGCACACCAGTTTAGGAATCTGTCATATTTTTGCTTACAGTCAACTGAGTCCTGAGCAGATGAGCACAGCTAAGCTGYCTGCCCTGGCACTTCTGTACAAGAGGCTTTTAAATTAGAGCAAAAATTCATTTCAACAGTTAGGTTATGTTTTCCCTTGAGGTTTCTAACACTGTTCACTTTCATCACCAAGGATGTTTCCTCCTTCATGGTAAAAGCTTTTTTTGATTTTTTTTTTATCCTTGCAGCCCTTGTTAGAGTGAATAAGTGGAGGTGCTGCTGCCTTTGTGTCGCTGAAGGGCCCGATCCCACAGCCTGGGAGAGSTGGGGCTTGGAGGGGGGCACAGGTAAAATGAGACACAACTAAATGGAAAAGACAAGCAGTTTATCTGTCTGCAGCTTGTTCCTACTCACCTACAGCTTCCTCTTGCTGAACGGATGGCTTTCTTTTTAAAGCAACAAAGGCTTYTCTGCAAAAAACTAAAATACTTGCTYGGTTTYACTCACTAATTTAGGATGCAAGAAATGTTAGTTTCTTCTCTCAAACACCAGCAGCCAGATGGCAGAAAAAATATAGTAGGCTCTGGACTCCCACAGAAAGCTGACCTAGTCTCACCCCTGGTTTATTGTTTTTCTTTCATAATTAGCTTTTGCTCGGCTTTGTCATTTTCATAAGCCCCGATATTCTTCAATTAACAAAACAGAACAAGAACAACAAGAGCTTAGGCAGCTCATGAGGTCACTTCTTGCAGGGGCTGGATTATGGCACCAAAAGAAGCCTGAAAAGCATGTATTGATCCAGTCTGACAGTTCCTGCCACATTAAGCCTCACCACAGCTGTGATATAAAGGCGCTTAGAGCTGTTATCATAAATACCATCCACTATCTTTAAAGATCATCAAAATTGCTTCACATTGTATAAGAGTTATTGTCATATAATTTGTTCAATGCATTTTAACAGCATAAATTGGTTTAGCATTTTAATACTAGCTTAAAGGTCAAATGCAGATAATTTAAACTAACATTTATCCTATGAAAGTTATCATATAAGCTCAATTTACTGAATGTGTGGAATGAAAAACAGTCATCTTTATTATTTTGTTCATTTATCCAAAATCTAAATATAGCCATTTTTAAAAATGTTAAGTCAATTCCATTTAAGCTGTGAAAGAACATATTTGAGATTATTTSTCAATGTCTATAATATTTAGAATCCTATAGCAAAATAATGTCTTATATTTTGTTCTGTAGAAAGGGGATTATAAGAGAAGAACATTTATTATAATAAAAAAAAAGAGAAATACAGCTACAGCTTCCATGATCAACTGAAGATATCAGGAAGAAACATTTCTAGGGATCTCAACCCCACCCACAGCTGGGTGTCTGCTCCTCCATGGTCCTGCTGTGCACAGAAAACTCCCTTTCAACTTGTGGCTCACTGAGACAAAAAAAGATGGAAGATAAATGACTGGTTGAGAGAGAGAGAGAGAGAAATAAATTAGTGATCATATGGGTGGAAGGCAATATAATCCATAACATCAGCAAAGACAAATAGACCAAGGCTTGTAAAACACGCTTTCCCAAGGGGGACTCCTGGAGTTTTTCTGCTGTAGGCAAGAATTGCAAGATGCTGGTATAACCTACAATAAACTGTTCAATCAACAGAGCTGGAACAGCAATCAGGTCCCAGAGGRAAGTTCTGTTCCCGCCCAGAATGTGGCTGGGAAGAGTCGGTGGCCTGCTGGTGACACTGTCTGGGTGGGATGGGATTGACCCAGACCACATCTCCTGAGACTGATCTGAAGCACAGTCAAACCTAACACTTGTGCTGTCAGGGGTTTGTCTGAGATGTGTTTTGTTCCAGAGTCTTTTTAAAACATTTGTGTAAACAAGGGTTTGGAGGAGCAGGGACTGGAGCAGAGATTTCCAGCATGGTAACAGACTTCTYTACTCATCAAGTGGCAGAGATAATTTCTCAAATGAGTTTGCAATCGACACACTTAGGTTTTGTATTTTGTGTTTGGGGCAGAAGAAGGAAAAGCAGTAAGGTAAAATCACATTGTTAACTGTCACATAACTTCTGAAGCCAATGGACAATTTCCTGGATAATTCTGACTCCATTTTATTTTATCACAGTTTCTACAGTCAAGCCCAGTGCTTGTCCACARTTGCAATGCCATTTATTTTCCAGGACTAATAGTCAAGTTTTTACTGGGACTTGAGCTGATATTCCCAGAGCTCCCCACACCCTCGTGGCACCCCTCTGTCCATCTCATCCTCACTGGGAGCCTGCTGCAGGATTTGCCTCCTGGGGTCACTGCCMAGCTCCTGCCCCCKCACTCCTTGGTGGCTGTCAAGAAGCCTGTGCAGCATTCACWGYACTAGCATTTATTTGTGGYGAGGTGGGGGAAACACCAAAMCCAGACACTTAGAGAAACACCAAARCCAGYAAAGCCCAGTGATGATGCCCTGAACACTCAATCAGCATCCAGGGATTTGCAGCCAGGGACCTTTCCCAGCCAGAGGTGTTTCCCAGGCAGATGATGAGGGGAAGGGCAGGAGTGCTGGGCACAGGCTGSAGGAGTTTGCACCAATGCATGGTTTGGAAGGCTCCCTTGCTTCCTGTTYTGTCTGGTTTGCCCTAATTTCATTCAATCTGCATGGAGATTTCTATTTTCGTTCCAATCCTTTTCCTTCACTGTTTGAGCAGTCTAATTTGATGAGACAACTCCTAATCTAGTCTTAACTCTTCCATGTTTTTTCAAGCCTGATGTTTGTGAGCATTTCTAACAAGCTTCTAACTRTACAAATTAGCTAGCTTAATAGGCATTATAAAGGAGCATAACTGTCTGCATTACCAGAGGTCTTGCTGGYTGTGATATTGTGAGATGAAAGATTGAGTGCATGAATCATTTGTAATACCAAATTTGACTTATTATTCTATTCATGAATAGYCCAGAAAACAAGCTTGTTATGTCAAGCAGTTGTATAATTGAAATTCTTTAGACTTTTTTCTACTTATTTTTGGTATGTTTCCTCTGGAGACACGGGGTGGAGGGAATCTGTCTCTTTTTTGTTTGGGGATTTTTTCCACCTTTTATTAGAGAAAAAGGAAACTCGAAAAATTGCAAAACCATTGTCACTTTAAATTTTGGTCTCAGTGACAAGACAATAACAAAAAAAYAGCCCTTTTCCCTCTTTATCTAGAAGTAATAACAAAAGGATTGAAGAATTTTATCTCATTGGACAAATAATCGATAGCACTGTTCCTCTTTTTTATTGTCAGTGGAAACTTCTGGTGTTGTTCCTTCAGTGGGATTCACAGCAAGCAGTTCAAATTGTAAAATTTGCTGATAATACTCCACACCTGCTCTCCTCTAGTCTATGCTTTATTTTAAAATGTGAAGGGGTGTCTGTGTCACCTGTTTGAGCAGAATCACAGTGAGTCTCTGACCCTCCCATGAGTTTCATTGTTCTGTGGCRCTCCAGGAGGTGTGCTGGGAATTACCTATCATGCACTAAGGTTACCAGGATCACTTCATTTTTTACCATCTGCTGATAGAAAAAACACACCTGATGCCTTGCAAAGGAAGAGATAGCAGGAAGCCTAAGAATTGCTGTTGGTTTTGGGTTTTGTTCTTGTTTTGGGGGTGTTTTGTACAAACAATGTTATAATTTATATGAAAGGCGGAATTAACTTTTTTATTACAATTTTTCCTCCTGCATCTCAGAAATTGTATCATTCCTGAAGTCACCAGAATTATGCAAGGAGGATTATGAGATGCAAAGCAAGATGCCAAACTCCAGTTTCCTTTTCATCTGCMCAAACCTCTGTAAGTTCATGAGTTTTAGTTGAGTTAACCTGATTCATTGAGAGCTAAAAAAGCTCTGTCTTTAGATCACAGAGTCAGCCTTGTAAATGGCATATACTGAGAACAATTTGAAGTGGCTTCTGTGGTAASAGGTATCATGTCTTTTATTCAGAAAAACTACCTACTGGTCTAGATGTGTCTCCATCACTGTATTGCCATCATTGCAATAGCAATCCCATAAAGAACTTGTCTAATACAAAATATCTAAGGAATTTCATTTTGCTCTGGTAGGATGTGATCATATTATTTGCATTTCTAAACATGAGAAAATTGGAGGAAATGGCACATTGGAGAGGTGAATTTGCCCATGCCCTTACTTCCTCCTTCTCAATGGGTGTTCAGAACTGGAAGAGACTCAACCTGTTGAATTCACACAAATTCCAAAGGCTACTCACATAAACCTAAAAATTTCAGCCAGAGTGTACCTTACACTGCCGCATTGGTCCCAGAACCACTGAACAGCAGAGGTTGGAGGGGATATCTGGAAGTCATCTGGTCCAACTGCTCTGCCCAAGCAGGAAACTAATCTAAACAATGAAATCACYGTTTGGAAATTTGGAAATCCTATGAATGTCAGCTCCAGGTGAAAATAGCCCATGGAAACCAGAGATTTAACAAAACTAGTTCAAAACCTGCACCTTTCCTTATAATGCCTATAGGTGTAAAAAACAAAAAGAACTTTTCATGTGTTTTAACAGCCCCCACAACTTGGAAATACCTGTGTGTGTGCTCAAAAATCCACACAGCAGCTCCCTGAGACAGAGCCCAGCTCTGAGCATCCACAGCCGTTCTTACCTAGGCTGCATATGTTGAGCTGTCACATCGCCTAGGGCAGAGCCCGAGCTGCGAGGATGAGAGATAGACAGGGAATGCTTTGAAGCTGCTCTGTCAGTGCTGGAGACTGAAGGATTGCCCAACTGTTCTCAATAGTGCTACCAGCTGCAATGTATTCTCACTCAGACATTCTTGAAAGCAAAGTGGTCTGGTCATCTGGAAAGGTGAAATATCCCATCATTTTGCTCTCTCGCTGAGGGGACAGTGGGGCTGTGATTGATATGGAAAGACTGGTCAATGAGAGGTCCCAGAGAATCTTTCTGGCCCATTTTTTGGGGTGCTTTTTTAATTTTTTCCCTCAGCTTTATTGACGAATAAATGTCAGTGTTTTTTAACAAAGACCCCTACASAAGTTAGTGTATTTCAGGGGTTATAGGCTACCATGGTTTGGCAGGAAATATAAGATTTAGTTGATAATTTGTTTTTATTTTGTTGCATTTATCTTCTAAACTGTTCATGACAAATAGAAATTTTACTAATTTGMTATGAAATTTATCTTCAGCTTTTTAAGAGTAAAGGAACACAACAGAGTGGTCTATTTACCCAAAAAAAATTATTGCAAAGGAAAGCAATTGTGGTTTGAGATATTGCCACCTCAGGAAAAAAAATACAGCAATATGACTAAATGTTTCTCTTTCTAGGGTTTGTAACAAGGTCAAAGCCATTTACCCAATGTGTTTGGGATKAAAAGAAACTCTTTTAATATAGAAAAGGGAGGCGACTCAGAGTAATGTTCAGAGTCATGGATCCCCCACATAAAAGATATCTCCAGACTCTCAATYYCTTCTTYCTCTTGCAGTGCTTTCTTRAGCACTTCCCAAGCAKTTCTTATGYTGCTTCCTTGAGCTATTTCAACATYTAATCTGYACCAGCCTTTGCTTTCTTCACATCCTCCTTCTTCTGTTCAAGATCWTGTACCAAACAAATGATAAATGGTAAAAAAAAATAAAATATTAAGGAGCAAACACTGACTGCAAGCACAGAGTGAATGTGATGTGTGTGTTACAAAATTGGTGGCTTYGGGAAATGATTTTGTGTAATCCTTGACCTCTYCTTTGCTACTGCAGTCRTGYTTGTTTCTGTCCTRGATGTTAAATTATGACTGCCACATATAAGAAGGAAGGACATTTTAAGTACTGGTTTTAGTSGTTCAGATTCCTTTATTCTGGCTCACATTTGCTGTGATGATAATGTGCCATTGTTCCCTCTGACACAAATACCCCATTCTGACACAAGTGTCTGTCCACAGAGCAGTAACCTCAGCCTGAGGCCCTGTAAGTCAGCCTTGCAGGGAAGGAGAAACCAGTGACACCATGTCTGGGTATATTCTAAGTATAAATTGTTTTGTTTGCATATATAAACCAGGCCTGGTGGTAGAAGTGCTAAAACAACACTTTGTTCCAGGCAATTATTTCTTTAAGGAATATTTGCTTAACAGTCATGTTTGGTTGTCAGAGAATAATTATCCTAATAATAAATACTTAATCAGAGAGGAAAGGACATAGAATATACCAGTGTCCTCTAGCTTTTTTTCAGGCTCTTATGCTAAAATGGCAATTTTATGTGTCATCTCAAATGGAAATATTACACATGTGCCAGGAGCTTGAAAAGCTAAATATAAAAGTAGCACTTAAAAACACTTGCCATAATAATATTTTCTTCTTTAGGCAATATTCCAGTGCATTTCTTGCTTGTCATTACTTCAAACTATTGGACTTTGACCCTTCTTTGAAGTCTGTGGCATATGCTGAAAATTAAGCAAGTTCTTAAGTGTTTAAAGGATTGGTTTCACTTAGAAATAGCMAGTACATTTAACTTCCAGACTAATTCCAAACTTCTGTCTCCAGCAAACTGTGTCTCTAGATGACACTCAGTGCAGCCATGCCGTGGGTCTGTGACTTTTTTACAGTCAGTTATATACCCTAGGTTTTCCCAAAGTGCTTGTGGTCAAAGCCTGTGGCTGTGCAAAGCCATGGCACMAAAGGTGGTGCCATCTTGAGCTGCCAAGCTTCTCAAGGAACRTGAACACCAGGGCATAAAGCAAATTGCAGCTTCAGTCTGATAATAAATGCATGTGGTTAGCCAGCAAATAATATATGTGCATCAAAACTTAAAAGTTTTCTTACAAGTGACAGGATTCAAGATTTGTGATCCAAATTCTTGGCAGAATTGAAAATCCTAGCCCCAACACAGTGTGGTGGAGATTGGGATCATTAGCAACTCATTATATCAGAGTTTCTTTGGCAGTGATAATGCTGCTCTCCATGCCTTAACCCTCTCCAGCTCAGTGAGAACTCACACTGTTTYTGCAGGAGCGTTTCTTTACCTGCTGAGGCAGACACGTCCTTGCTGGAATGCCTTTCTCCTCAGCTGAGACCCTGCTCTGGAAATAATTGAGGCTGTGGGGATGAAGGATGAGGCAGCACACAGTCTGCATGGTTACCTACTTGCATTTTCTCAGAGATAAGCAGAAAGGATGAGTGATTATTCCCATTAATGTCACTTCCATCTCTTTGGTACAGAAGCTGGATTGAGCCTTAATGAAGGGACTTCAGCCAAACTGGCAGAAGCGGGTTTGAGGGTCCCTTATTCCCTGTGCTCAGGRTTTTTTTCCATACAAGGATATAATTGGAACTAGAAGACCTAAATTACAAACTGCAAACTTACTTTTCCAGTGTGATGCATCCTCCTCCTTGGATTAGCACAATAACTATACAGAGACTTTGCAGTTGCCTTTAGGGCCAGAGAGTTCAGTTTTATGGAACTTGGGGGAAAGTCTGAAGTCTGCAACCTGTCTCAGTGCAGCTTAAGACTGTGTCCTCTCATAAGACAATTATTGCATGCCTTAAATTGGCCATGTGGTAGGGTTTGAAGAAAACCCAAAATTGAACAAAACTGTTTGGGCAAGTATAAGTTGACCTTCACACAGTATTAACACACAGGCCATAACATTCAAATTCTGTTCTCCAGGTCAGTATATCCACCCCATCTTAATCAAGCTGTTTTCCTCCATGAGGTCACATACCAGCTGAGGAAGACAGTGGGTCATAAATAGTGAGTTGCAGCTTAACATGCCAGGGTGTCCYAAGCAGAATACAACATTTGARACAATACAGTGATTGCAAAATCCTTAAATCCTTTCCTAACATTAAGACTGCAATTATCCCACAAACTTAATGGGACTGCTGTCATAATTGATGTCAGACATGGCTTAGTTATCTACAYGAACTTCACTCAGAATCACAGAATCAATTAGATTGGARAAGAGCTCTGAGATCAAATCCAACCTRTGGACCCATCACCACCCTGCCAACCAGACCAGGGCACTGAGTGCCACATTCACCCTTTTCTTAAACACCTCCAGGGATGGTGRTCCCACCACCTCCTTGTRCAGCCCATTCCAACRTCTAATCACCCTTTCTGTGATGAATTTCATCCWAATATCCAACCTAAACCTGTCTTGGTGCAGCTTAAGACTGTGTCCTCTCATAAGACAATTATTGCATGCCTTAAATTTGCCATGTGGTAGGGTTTGAAGAAAGCCCAAAATTGAACAAAAATTTTTGCTCACTTGAAAACTCTAAGTCAGCCTGAAGCCTCAAGTAAACTTCTGGGTATAGAAGAGAACTATCTGCTTTTGGAGAGAGCAAGCAGAGAGAAGCAGAGTGATTGGTGCCACACCTTGAGGCCTTTCACTTCAAGTCCTGAGTGACTGTTAATGACTTAAGCTGAAGGTTGTGAAATGAGAGATGTCTTAGACAATAAAATCTCCTTTAGCTCTATTTACGTTGAAGAGATGGAGGTTTTCAGCACTGCAATGCTGAAATGAGTTTCATTTCGGACGGGTTAATTTCTGTGGTTACATCAGAAAAAAGACTGATTCATGTCAGAACCAAAATGGCCTTTGATTGCACACAGAGAAATAATGAACTGTGAACCAATAAAAAATAATTATAAACCCTGTAAAACTGCTTTCTCAATCTAAGCCATCACTGGTTTTAATTTTCTTTTTTATAAGTATATTTGAAAGCCAAAAGAAAACAACCTGAATTAAAAGATAACTTTCAGAATCTAGGAASTAAATATTTGGTCATGTTTAAGTTAATGCGTGTGTATTTTTGAGTTTTTACATACCTTTTTTTGAGTTTCCACATTTAGCCATTTTAGCATGTTAATTAAGTGTTAATTTCTGCTGCCTGTCTCACTCCAAAATTCCATTTCTGGGAGGATATTACTTGCTAACAATCTCCTTGTCAGTTCTCAATAGGGAATGGCATTTAAGAAGTGGAGAAAGCACTCTGAAAATGCTGGGTTTCATATGAGTGGCAGGGTTAGCTCAAACGTGTTTTTGTGAACTGGGCTCTCTATCTTTCGAGTAATAGGTGAAGGGTAATTTTATTAAGCAACCTAAAACCTAAAATCAAGATGAAAAATGAGGGGATTTAGAAGGCCCTCCATCCTTGACAGAACAGCCAAGTACCAGGACCTGACAGGTACGATAAAGAGTTTAGATGTTCTTCTAATATTGTTCTTGCCATAAGCCCCCAGGCTTTGTTCTACATGCTTAGTTAAACTGTTTTTATCTTACATAAATCCTGGTAAGCTACTTTAAGATCCATCAGACTACCTCAATTGCCATTTAAGTGTTTTTTTCTGCACTAACTGCTTCTTGTTAAATAGTTTGACATTTATGTGTCTAGACTTGGGTTGTTTTGATATTGATTTTGGAAAGAATGATAATGGAGTATAGTGGTAATATTACTTTTGCTGTCATACCTAGTAGCAATATATTTCTTTGAACTTCTTGTGTTAGGAGCAAAATCTACACAGACGTAGGTCTAAATTTAGTTGGTTCCTCARAGCTAGTATTCTGCTTTGATTATTTTTCTGCTGTACCTAACATTTCTTCCTTACATTGCTGAGAATCTTTATTTTGAGGAAAATATGTCAAAGCTTCCAGGTCAGTGTCTGCACAGGAAAGATGGTTGTGCTATCAGCTAACTCTCTCCTTCCCTTCTCCCTCACTAATGACCTTACTGTGGGTATGGAAAGCTGCTTTCTGCGGATGCTTAAAGTGTACATAATAAGCCAGTCACTTTTAAGATGTTTACTGCTATCTGTTAAATGAGATGAGCTTTAGGTTGACTTTCCACCTCACCCCCCGCCCCAATTTTGTTGTTTGCCTGTCTCAGATCAAAATACTGGGAAGAGTCCCATTTTCCTGGTTTTGGTTTAAGTAGCTACCTAACATACAACTAAGACAAAGAATTTTAGGCAGAAAATGAGGAAGTCACCAATTTAAAAAAAAAACCACCATGAGACAGGAAGTTCTGAACTATGAGATACACACACCATTAAAAGGAAAGTCAACCATCAACAATTTAGCACCAATATAGCTTTACTATATTCACTCACATCAAATATTGTACCRATTTTGTCTGCTAAAATCTTCAAAGCCAAGCTGATGACAGTGWTGACCTTTAAACTGCCCAGGTGCTTGCCTCAGCTTTAATTTCAAGCCTTTGATAGTGTAAGGATATGGAAATCATCTTTTGTGAGCAGAAGGAAAGAGATTTCACCTGGAAACAACTTCAGACTTTTTTATGCCTTTTTTTTCTCTGCCTCTTCCACACGGGTTTCAGTTGCTCTGTTCTCATGCCCTGGCTTCCACACCCTGCTCATAACTGGGGCACTGGAAATGTGTTGGGATGGGCACACAGGGATGGCACCTCAGCTGCTACAGCTGAGGCTCCTGATATGTCCTCAGCTGCACAAGTCTCCAAGATGTTCCAGCTCTGCTGTCCTGCTAATAATTAGATAGGAGCAATTTCAAAAAGGGCAATTCTGGACTAAGCAAATACACCCTGAACTAGTCAGCAAAAAATTACACCAATATGAAATACATAAGTTGGGAAAATGTAAGGTAGTAGTTTCCTGTAATTTCCTGAAAGTGAAAAAAATTACATATAATCTGCTTTTTTCTATATTCTTACACTCTGGAAGACATCGTTCTCCAAGATTTTAATTCTTGTTCATTATGTGTGTATCACAGCTTTTTTTTCCCAAGCAAAATAAAATACTGGCCAATGGCTGAGGTCCTTGCAGCAGTGATTTCACACCCCTGGGCTCAGGGCAAGCTCTCTCACAGTGCAGTGGTCAGGAGGAAAATGGCCCCATGAAAAACCCCCATCTGTGATGATTTCAACGGGAGCTGCCAAACATCACACACAAGAAATGGAGTGAAATTTAGTGAGTGCTGCTCAGCCAAGTATTTWCACTCAGAAGATGGCTAAGCACTGCAAAACCCATGTTTTTCTCAGTAGGAAAATACAAGCACCRGGTCATTTTTGTATTTATTTAGGAAATTGCCAGTAAGCTTTAACTATTCCACTCCCCATGACACTATCAATCTTAGTGGATGGGTATTGAATTTGTAAATTATGTGTTAGAAAGTGCAAATAAAATCTCATATGTATTTATTTAATTTCATAATGGACAGTCTTACAGTCTGTTCTAGGAAAAGCCAGCCTAAATAAGCAAATCAAACCCTTTAAACCCATGGAATAAGGCCAGASACTCCTCTATTTGTGTCTTCTTCTCTATCAGTGTGCTGAAATCTGTAATGTAGAACTGTAATACACCTAGATCCAACTCCAGTTTTCACCATAGTGATGTAAAATGACTTCCCCAGTAACTTCCATGGCCACTGAGAATTTCATGGCCCAGTAATTCTAACATTTCAGGGCTCAAGGACCATTCAATTATTACTTTCCTTCACTCAAATATTTTGTGTTGTCTGACAGCCAAGTCAGCTGGACATTTTTACATAGCTGTACTCCAGACAGAAGGYTTGACTTTTTCAAATAAATATTAGATTTTTCAGGGAAATATATCCCTTCCAGGAGTTGTGGTGACTATTTCAGTTTTATGTAGTCCTTGTGTAAACATGATGGGTTTGACTTCACGCTGTAATTTCTTTTGTAGAGGGAAATGCACATTGCTGCTRTCTTTGGCCCAGAAAAGCTCACCTTTGTCCAGGACATCTTGGTCCAATTCATGTCCTCTCTGGTGTCTTCTTAAATGAAAATGTCATGCCTGTTAACTCCAGTGCTATTTATGATTTCAAGATCACAAGATCATTCTCATGAAAAACATGACAGAGCAATACAGGTAGAAAACAGCACAATGTTCCTGTATGTCATGCTTGAGGGCCATATTGAGACACTGATGCTAAAAACTAGTTCTGAAATTTCACTCTAAATAGTGAACAGCAGAACCCAGCTCCTCATCTACAGGGAGGAGCTCTCCTCCTCATCTACATCCTCATCTACATCCATACACTGAATCCTGCCTTTTCTGAGACTTACCTAAGATTGTGGAAAAAGCTTGCTATGATAAAATATACTCTAGACATCATGTTTTTCTCTAAATTATCTGAGTAATAGAGCTAGTTGTCCAGGCTTATGCAATACTCAGAGAAAGACATGGGAGTTTCTAGAGATCTATTTCACTCAGTTGAATCCAGATGGCTTAGACAGTGGCTGAATTACCCTCTGGAAACTCTTGTTTTRGATGGCTATTAAGAAAATTTGGACAAATAACTTAGAAGAAATGCCTACAAGCAAAAATAAAGTGGAAGGAAATAATTTGTTATGTAAAATACAAGATACTGGGTGTTTCAGCAGTCTGAGCTCCATGGAGTATATTGAACATGTCTAAATTTAGCCTTTCTCTGCAAGTTTCCATTACAGTCAGTTTGGTGAAATGGACATTTCAAAGACCKTTTTCACCTGCTTTATAAAATCTGTATTTAATTCCACCTAGCTCCAAAATGTAAGTCACCATTCCCACCACCATTTTATATAATTCCTTGCTAATGAGAGAAAAAAATCAACAACTCAGTCTGCCTTACACAATGGGAGACTTTCCATTTAAATTTAAATGTTGGTATGACTSAATGCTCTACTCTTTCAGGCATTTGTCTAGAGCAAGTCTGCAGTGGTGATGGACACTTTCCACATGTATGATGAGCAAATGTGAATGCTCCTCCTGGCTAACCAGTGAGTGCCATACCTGAAGCTGTTTAGTTCTCTTGGCAAAACACAAAGCCCAGATCTTAAAAATAAATCAAAATAAGTGAGAAGCAGGCTACAGTTAATGGGACCTAGTCCTTTAGGGATGTAATTGATCATCTTTGAATCAGAATGAGCTCATGGSAAAATAAATCCATGTCTGATTGGGRACAAACATRGATATTTTTACTGTATGGTGCTGGTCTATTATGGGGGAGTAGTAGATGAAAAAGGTTTATTCTCTTCCCTAATTCTGGGTAAAATCTTAGAGTGGTTGCTAYTTGTAATAATTGTGATATTTTATACAGTTTTGTGACTAATTTGACCTTATTTTGGTGTTACATACTTCAGTTTTCATTGCATTTTATATATATATATTTATATATATATTTATATATATATGTATGTATGTATGTATGTATGTATTTTTCTATTTAGTTGTTAAAAGTAGTTAACAAAATAGATACAAATGGAAGCCTTCATGGACCAGATGTTTTTTTCCTAGATTGCAAAGGCTTCAGGGTACATTAGAGACAACTTAATAAGCCCAATAACACAGTGGTGGTCCACAGAACTTGCCCATTTTAGATCTCATAAAGTCCTAGTAAAAGTTCTAGTCCYATAGGCTTCCCTGAAAAACTCAGCCTGGTACTTGTAGTCCATAAAATTGCCAAAATATTTTGGAACCTTAGAAGCTGGTTTGTAAGYGCTTGTGAAATCAGTTGGACACAGAAACCAGAACAGAGTAATTGATTTAAAATGAGTCACACTGTCATTTTGGTGGCTGAAAATACAAGCCATGTTGCAACCTGTGAGATTTCTGCAGCATGTAAAGGTCAGTTTACACTTTTATATGTAGGAAGTGACTTAGYGTTGAGGCAGCTACACATGGCCAASTGCTCTGGCAGAGCTTGGAGCACTGAGCTGTGATGAGCSTGGTACCAGGGAAGAGTAGATCAGTCAGGAGAGGCCTTTTCCCTAACAGCTCATGGGGAGAACGAGGATTCACTCAGCCTGGGGCTATCCTGGTGTTGGGACACCATGCTCAGACTGTCCACTGTCACACAGCCAGGGTGTTTTGTGGCACCACCAGCTCACCTGAGGGTCATGGACTTGCTGTGGAGACATCTGTCCATCCTCTGCCCCAGAGAGCAACGGGAAGAACCTGGGAGTGCTGCAGCCTGGGGTCAGCTGAGGTCTTGAATACATCTGGAACTGAAGGCAAGTTTTGGAGAAACAAGGACAGGGTAGGACACTGGCCAGGGGAAGAAAAGAAGTCAAGTAGAAAACAGAGATATCAGCTAGGAGGTACATCAGGAAGGGACCAGTAGACAGAAATGATAGATGAAGATGTACCTATTGTGAAATAAAAGTGGATATGTCTGGTGGAGGTAGAAATTTGGGAAAAGGGTGTGGAGAGATGTTAAAAAAAAAAAAAAAAAAAAAAGGTGGAGAAGGACATACATGATAGAGAAGACCAAGAAAAAATGTTTTTATTCAGGTCAGTGCTAATCAGAATCAGCAAAGGCAACAGGGCCTTGTCCAGAGTGTACTGAGTGATGGCTATTTATCTTCAAAGGAGAATTTGGATTCTCCTTTGGATTCAAACAGCCCTGGCTGTTTGAATAATCCTACACTGTCTAAGTGAGCCTCATGAGCATGCCAGGGAGATTTTACAACCCAGAAATTGGACGATTATTCCTGCTTTTTAATGTGATAGCAATAAACAAGTATCAAGTGTGGGAACAATTACATAATAATAAAAAGGAGATGAAGAATGTACATGTTCCCTTTTCCCATCCAAAAAAATAACCCTCTTTGTTGGAAACAAGACTTTTTTCCAGCAGACTGCAATGATAAATAGGAATGGGTGTAGTTAAAATAAAAATCACTCTAAGAATAGCAGTTCTGGTKCTTTGTAGTCCAGTTGGAAACCACTCTAATTTGAAAACTGGACACATGACAACGGCAAAAGACTCTTAYATGATAACTTGCAGGCTGTACAGGTGGACCAAGTATGGAGTTATGAGACCAATGAAAATAATGGTTGGACAGATATTGAGTCCATAAAATGATGGCAGCCAGGCATGGAGTATAATAWGATACAGATGGAGGTGTATCACTCTGAATAGTTTGCACTCTGTTTCAACAATAAAAATGTGTGATGTTTCCAGTACCCGCCACCAGCCATATGAGAAAATAAGTTTTTCATCTGGTTTCAATATAAAACACACCATCCTAAAATCAATTGATATTTCATACTCTTTGTATTCTTCTTTCCTGCACATGCAGGAAGTATTAATGGTGACATGATTGTATGTTACTGCAGTTTAACAAAATGATCAGGAAGACAAGCTATGTTAGCAACATTATTCAGACATTTAATAGCATTTATCCTTTTAACTTCATTATAGTGAATGCCCCAAGGCCCAAAGAGAGTTATTTTTAACATGACTTCAGACAGAATGGAGTAACCTCATATGAACACGCACTGGCCTCTTTACAGAGATATATTACCAAGGCTCCAGGATACAAAAATAAGGGGCTGCCACCCTTTATTTTACTCTGTCTCCCCTCTGCCCTCACTCTTCCTTGCAGCCACTCCATGTGGTCAGTACTCTCCGGTTTCTCCCTGAGGTCAGAAACAAAAGTCTCAGCCCTGAGGCCTTCACAGCTGTTACCACTCTCCAGATGTCAGCACTCACCTGTCCCTTGTCCCTCTTTCCCCCTCCTCCAAAAAACTCCCCAAATCYGTTTAAGATTGCATCTTTTCCCATGTCTCCCTTCAGAAAACAGTAAAAGCTTCTCCAAGAATCTGAGTRTGTGTCTGTGTATCTGCATGTGCATGAAAAATTATCTTTTGCTCAGTGAGTATCCCGACCATCCCCTCGAAAAGGGGAGGAGGGGGAGGGAGAGAAAGCAGGAGAGACCTTGAACACAGCAGAGTCCTCGGATGCCATCACATTCTGGTGATCCCATTAGTGCCCACATGCCCAAGTGCTGCGGGAGTGACAACTTCTCCAGGTAATTAACTCCACCATTCCTCCCTTCAAYGAGAGCAAAGCTTCCAGACAATGCTGGAACCACTCTGTAGCAATCCACTGACAATTTTAAACCATGTTCATAGATCTGACTGTACATTGTCTTGCTCTATTTTTGTTTCTCTTCTCCTCTTTCATTTGCTCATTCCCTTCTGTTTCCTTTACTCTTCTTATTCACCCTTTGATTTTTCCACTCCTAACCCCTCAGTTCCTGTTCTTGTCTTGTTTTCCTTTACTTAACTAGTTTTATGCCTCAACCACATTTTTTCTTCACTCCTAATACTCGTTTGTTTATTTGATGCTGTCAGGTTGGCTGGTGACACTTCTGTAATTATAGCAACTAGTCCCAGCAGTTACTCTTTGATTCTTACAACCTTTTAACTTCTTTTCCTCCTGAAATATGAGTTTCARTTATATATTTGTCACCTCTTGTGTGAGACGAAAAAGAAATATTTCTCTGCTCTCAAGAGTCACTTTCTGTTTTCTCCTTTGTCTCTATAAAAAGATTTGATTTTGTTGAGCTATTCTTTTAGCAATGCAAAGGATGAAGAGTGAAGGCAATCTCAGGATTGCCTTTCATGCACAGTTTTCTTCCTTGGTCTTATTTTCAAGGGCCTCCCCATGCAAAAAAACTGCATTTTCACGGTGAAGCATTGTACATTTTGCCCACAGACATGTCTCCCCTGTACTATGAATCTCCACTTCTCATCTGTTTCCTGCACTGTACTTTGTTAAATCTGTAATTTTAATCATTTCACTCAAGGGATGCTCACTGTTCCTGGTTTTGTCCATCTTCTCGCATAGTTCTTCCATGGGCTTGACCAGCCTCATATCCAGTGGGACCCTTTATAGGTAACTGTCTTTCYCTTAACATCTAGGTTAGCATCAGATAAAACACAATTTTTCCATGTTGCCTTGCTCAGGTCATGCTCACGTCTCCCCCAGCCTCTGTCATGTTAAGGTTTATCCCCCCTATTATTAAATATAAAAGGTAGTGGTTGGTTTTGTTTGTTTGTTTTTTCCCAAAAAGATYTCATCCTTTATAAAGCCCTCTGTAAATCCTCTTCTAAAAAAACAGGAAAATACTCTGTACCACACAGTCCTTCTAATCCTGCAACACACAATCAGTTGGCTACTGTACCATTCTGTTTATATATTCAACATAGAACACTTCCTTATTCTTCCAGTTCTGCACAAATATTTGTAGTAAAAGTTRCCCTTGACACTGAAAGCTGTTCACTTTTGTGTTCATACCAAGCTCACATTTCTGCCAGCTGATCTCAATGCAAAAAACCCCCAGTTTTTATGGCAATACTGTCACAGTATTATTTCAAAAWTGCTGAACTGATGAGCCAGGGAAGAAAGCAATCCCTGGGAGTTCAGGATGCTGACCTCTTCCACAAACTGGGACTGGCCTTTCTCAGGTCACTTCACTGACTTCAGAACTGGCAGGGTTGCTGAGGGATGGCAGCACGTTTTCGTGCAGGCTATCTTCAGCCAGATCTGTCCTGCAGGACTTTTGTCTGACAGAGTCAAGAATCCATGTGTGAGGCTCTATCACTTTTTGTCTTCTTCTAGGTTCCCCTTTGGCTGTGAGTAATGACCTCTTCTTCCCAGCTCTTGTCGAAACAGAAATGCTTCAAATTCTTTGATGTGGTCTCCTTGGTTGGGGGTACACCATGCCCAATTCTGGCCGTGTAAAAATATGTATTAATTATGCATCAAAACCACAGAATTACAGACAATGCTGAGTTGAAGAGGCMCACAAGGATCATTGAGTCCAACTCCAGGTCCTGCACAGAACCATACACAAGAGTCATACCATATGCCCRAGAGCACATTGCAWTATGTATAAAAATAGATGTTATGCGAGAGTGAACATTACAAAAATGTTAAAAATTCCAAACAGTTCATTTTGAAATATTTGAATCCTCCAAATTTGCCTACTATGCAATATATTTTCATGTTCATATCAAGAAATTACTTTGAGAGGAATTTATAAATGTGTGAGAACAAAGGAATAAAAAAAGACCATTCAGCTGATTTACATGCAACAGCGAACAACGAAGTCAACAAATATGGTGGGAAAAGCATGCCAGGTTGGCAGAATTTCACTTCTAAGTGTCCAAAAAGAGAAGGTGGGGTTTTTCCTGCTCTTATCTTCTATTCTAACTGGGTGGCCATGTTTCCTGAGCCTGACAGCTGACACCTCTAGTTTTGGTGAAGGCATTGCAGAGTGTTGTCCTTGGGCTTCTGCTGCACATTTATTCTGAGACAGATTGTTGTAGGAGCTCCCTGCACACCTCTGCCCTTCCCCTCACAGCTGAATCAGAGAAGGAAATGCATCACTCATGCTGAAGAAAACAGCACAACAGGCTGATGAAGGAAGGGGGAAGTAAGGAGGAAGACTGAGGACCTTATAGAGAACACCAAGGAAAATTTCTGCAAAGGGCAACAGAGACCATCATACCACAGCAGAATGACACTGAGGCAATGAGAGGATGAAATGTAACTCATGAGTGGGAAGCAGCAGATGTTCTTCCTCAAGGGCATAAGCAGAACTGTAATTACAGAAAGCAAAGACATCCTATCAAGCAGAAGAGCATTAGCTATGCAGCCGAGAAAACCACAAATAAATTGACAAGTATTATTATTTGCCTTTACATAAAGGAAATAAAGAAAAATGACACAGGGTCATCCCCAGGCACAAAGAAATGGGCATAGGGCAGACAGAAAGGGCTAAGAGCACAAAAGGAGACATTTTATTTACAATGATATTAGATGTCCAAGAGCATATCAATAGCAAAATTGTATGTGGTATACTTTAGACAGAAAAAAACTTCATGCACCCTTCTTCAGAGCCCAGTGTATTAGCCAGAGACTACCCAGATCATATTTTATGTGAAAAAAACCACCAGGCCACAGATGTGTCAGTGTAACCTCACGGCATTCAGAGGGAACATGCCTGTATGAAAGGCTATTTGGACTTATTTTTAAAGGATTAGTCTCCAAGGCTACATGTCTGCAATGTGTTCAAGCACCTACACCCATCTCAGCTAACCAAGCCAAAAACCCTCTGTGATAAATTAACCTGATGTGAAACTGTGGAGTGTAATTTTTTTTATCATTCTTTGAATAGCACATCATTTTCATGAAGAAACTWACTCAAAAGGCACTCATCCACTGAGATATAATTATATCTATAAGCATTAAAAGGCAATTTATTTAATTTTCTTTTTTATCAGAGGCCCACTTTGGTATCAAAATACTGAGACCAAAGTGGTTCAATTCAGARTGATGCTGACCTCACCCTATTTAGCCCCACTACAGCTTTGGTGTAGATAGACCAGAGGTGRGCTCAAGACCAAGAGTGTTCAAGGTAATCCCTGTGAGATCCATAGGCAGAAATATCTGCATCCACCCTTTCCTGCTCTAAAGCTTATTCAACTGAAAAAAAGTGAAATACTTGACAAATCATCCTCTACAGAACTTCTCAGTGAATTCTAGTCAAGAACAAAGGTGTTATCCTACCAAACACAATGGACATCTGTGCCACAGAAGGTATGACCTGAAATCAGTAGAGTTACACAGGTTAAACTCTTTTGCCTGTACAGACCCTTCTTCTAATATTAATATTGTGGGAAAAAATATATCCTAGTCTTTAGTGGTCTCTTTGTTTGCAAAGTGAACATTACATTTTGCTTGCAAAAGAAGAACATTTCATACGGAGTCATTGAAGTCAAAATAAAAAAAAGAACTGTCATTCAGATTCCAGAAGGAAAACTGATAATGTTTCTACAAAAGGCATCAACTAATTAAATAGATCTCTCTCGTCAATGCATTTGGAGTCATATCCTCAAAATTCTGCAGGAGAAGCTTGTTTTGTTTATGCTTTACTCTTTGGAGAAAGAGGGAAAGTTTCTATTTATTTCTTTATTATTTATATCTATTTACTTCTTTATTATTATCTTTATTTATCTATATATATTTGTTTTATAAAATTTTACTTATTTTTAAAAGTGAAAGAATTTCTTTCCAGTGCATTCCAAAGGATTTCCACTGGAAACCACACTGCCCTGGTGTTCTGGGGCTCAGGTTTTATCCAGGTAGGGAATGTTTGTCTCCTCCTGCTGGGTGGAGCCCAATTGGATGCAGTGAGCCTTAAATGGCCCATTAATGGCAGCACTTCCTCTGGAGGGAGGATGCCCCACCTGCTTTAACAGAAGACACCTGCCTCCTCCCTGCTGGAGTTAGAAGAGGTAAGCAGCACAGAATTATTCATATATTCACTRTTCACTTTCATAGCAGCTTATGTGAAGCTTATGAATATTTTACAATGATTTTCCAATAAATTCAGAGGAGTTATTGTTTTATTATGTTATGGTTTAGCATAGCTTTTAGTTAAAAAAGGAAATAGTTATCTGCAAGGACCTTAGATTGACACCTAATTCAGCCAGTGAGAAAGTGAGTTCATTTTAGTGAATGAGCACATTTATAAAARCTGGGGATTTTGGGAACTCTGCTCTCTCTTTCTGCTGCTTGCCTCAGGAGAGGTGGGAGGCAGCCCCAGCTCCCTCCTGGCCGGGGGGATCTGGGGCCCTGCTGGACTCTGCTGAGCCCTGGCCTAGCTCGGGACRTCTGCTGAGCTCAGTGACTCCTGGGCAGAGAGGGAGGCAGAGGTGTGTGCTCCAACTCTGCTTGGACTGAGTTCCAGCTGCTGTTGGACAATGACCAAGTGGATAGAAATCTGGAAAAGTATGGACTCGTGAATGGAAAATGATATAACAATTTATAAGCAAGTATGTAGCCTTTAAATATCTTCAAGAGGTAAGCACATTATGCTATCTTACAGCTAAACTTCAGAGAAGACTTTTTTGACTATAGGATACAAAACYAGTCAATAACACTGCAGTCAGTTTTATTGGAGCATTGGCCAAATGTCCTTAAGAAGTGATGAAGTCCATTACTGTGCTCTGTTAACCTTCATGTACAAAAACATCCCCCAACAGCCTAAAGAGAAAAACAAACCTGGAGCTGTTGTTTACATTTCACTTCTCTGTCTATCCACCCTACTTTGATGTGCAATTGACAAGTGCAACCCCCACCCCTCAAAAATATCCACTCAGACAAAAAAACCTCTCTAGTTCCATAAAGTATTAAATCGGCAAAGATTATCAAAACAATATCCTAAGGGAAAGGGGGAATTTTCACTGGCATACTGTCAACTGTCAGTCATRCACTTTTATTATCCTTGTCTGGCCTCTACAGTTTGCCCTCTATGTGGGTTAGGAGAGAAACTTTACTCTTTTTCCATCCTTTTATTGTTTATTTGTAAACTGGGGATATTGCTGTCAGCATGCACTATGCACCTGAACTGTGGCAGCACAGAATGCACTCGGACAGAAAAAGAAAGCATCCACGAACTGGAATGCTTCTAAGATACAAGTGCACTCACAAGGTCCAAAAATGTCCTTTGCTCCATGTTTGCTGRTTGTTCTTCTCCAGAAGCCTATACCCACTGAGTTCTAAACTCTTTAAAGATTTGTGTTATATTGCAGTGGAAYGTAAGGAAAGAATTTAAGAAGAACCTACTTTTGCTTGAAGAGATTTGCTCTGGAGCTGTTAAAATGGTCTTTGAAATAAAGTAACTAGAAAATATTTTGAAAAYATGAAGGAGCATCTGAATGATTAATTTGTTATCTTATTTGTAATCTGAATGTCAATCTCGGGCAATGCCACCTTCACAATATCAAGACACAACTGTTTCTTCACTTGGAACTATTATCATGAACTACACTGGAAATTTCTTTCTTCTGGCTTTAATGAAACCATAAAGTTGATGAGTATTTTCCATACATAAGGGAGAAATATATTATTTTATATATTGCATAGGTCTGGAGTATATAGCAAAAATAGCATGGAAAAATAGTGTAAAAATCTGTTCATAATATATTTCCTGCATTTTAGCCAAAGACCTCTGCCAAGATTTAGTACTTTTTTTGTTTTAAATAAGTGTTTTAAAAGAAAATAGATATATAAATTGTGGATTGCTTTTTAGCAAATTACGTTTTTAAAAGCAGAGTTGGCAGTTTATGTTGCCTCTAGACACTTTGCCTCTTATGTTTGGTTGTTATTAAACAGCATTTAGCACCTTATTCTTGGTTTTCAGTTGTCAACATTACAAAGTCATCATACAGTCCCAAACTACTGCAGTCCATGGTTAAATCAGAGTTGTTCTTATTGTAGGTCACGTCAGACATGGCAGATACTGGGACAGAATCACACACATAACATCTGCTCACATTTTGTGTTCCTCAAGTTGGTTTTACTGGTTTTGTTCTTTAATGAGCCCTGAATTCACTCACTAAAAGGGCAAAAATATAGCTCAGGGAAACTAAAAGCAAAATGACTTTCCTTTATTCTATGATGAACATGATTTCCCACTTTGTGAAGATCCACCACAAATTCATTTTTTGATGACAATGTCAGTGTTTTCAAGCTCTCCAAGCTGTCCATAATGCTTCTGCTGCTCTTGGTCCTTCCCACCCTCACCTCTTTCACTGTGCTAGCAGGCAAAGAGCTTTTCCTTTCCCCTTCAGTCTGTTTTTCCTGTCCTTCTGCAAATTTCACCTCAGTAACCTACTATCTCCCTATTTGTGTCTACCTCCCTACAGTAGGGAGGACACCTACAGCTTTCCTCCTCTTCACATATATATTTGCTTAATCCTGTGCTTCCATACTCCYTACAAATGCAATCTTATCCACAGGATTAATTAATTATCCTATTAATTCCTCTCCTTGTTCTCTGTGCATATCTGTTGAGCAGTCCTGATTCACAGACTTRGYTGGAACCACTCAAAACTCTGATGGCAAAAAGTGTTTAACAGGTTGTATTGGACAATGATATAAATTSCACCAGAACAGTGTTTTATTACAGTATATCCAAAGAATCAAGACTGTGTGATGGAGTCATGCCATGCTGGAGATTARCACTTTGTCTTGGTTATTTATCATCACAYGAAGTTTCAGCCAGGATTCAGTAGCAGGCTGCTTTCTGTAAAATGTGTTTTTAACTGCATGTTAATATGAGCTGCACGTTCTGGAGAACAGAGACAGTTTGTCTGATTGCAAACTAAATTATCAGACCCAGAGACATTTCTCTCTTTTCTGCAGGTAAATATCTGCCAGAATTACTGTCAAACATTTAGCTTGCCAAACTAGATGTTGTACAGTAGTTATTTCCAAAAAGTTGAGAAAAGTTATTAACCCAGAAGTTCAGAATTATCTTCCAAGCWGAAGTCCAATAATCTGAGGAACAAAAACTGAAAAGAGATAAATATGATCATTGATGAACCCTCTGACAAACCCCAGGTAAAGACAAGCAAAAGCTTGTACACATCATAAACTGAAGAGTCTTTCCTGTAAATGCCCACTGAGTTGTGCACAACCAAACTGCCTGGTTTCCTGGGAGTGCTCACGCCTATGCAGCTGGGTATGGAGAGGGAAATAGATCTCCCTGTCATCTGCACCTCTGTAAAACTTTGTAATATTGTTTTGGATTTCATAAATAGTCTTAACTAGGCTCAAACTAAACGACAGTAGGCTAACATTGGAGCATTTCATTAATAACATGGTGTCCCAAAATAATTTTCTTAGGTACCCAAAAGGTGAGAAAGGTCATCTCCACAAAACTGCAGATCTAGCTTGGAAGTTAGTAGCATTTAGGCCAGTATGGAATAAAAGTCTTCTAGTCAACAGAGAGAGAAAATCTCCCTGCTATACAGCAGGACATTCCAATGGCCTGAAGAGAATTTATAACAGCCTCAAACACCTCTTTAAAAAAAAAAAAAAAGAGACTTAGTTCTGGAAATGGACATGAATGAACACCACCTTACTGAACCTTTTCATAAGCACAAGGTGCTGAGAAGTGCTTATTAAAACTGCAAGTGCTTGAAGCATGCTGGGATATCCTCTGCCAGATGTACGTGTCTCTTACATCCTCTAGCCTACCATCAGGTTATTTTTTTTGTTTGTTTATTTACAAGCCATCCATATGGCAACACCATTAGGCACGTCATAAATAAAATTATTCAAGCGCTTGTCTTGTTACTCGAATGAAATAACATGTTTTTTAAAACCTTGCCATTCCAACTGCCATGTGTTATGAAAACTGAGGCCTACTGGGATGCCATTTCATGTAAAGTTTAAGTGCCTCACYGGTGAATATAATTAACCATAATAGCATTTTATTAGCCTTAGTTACCASTGCAAGTGAAGTAACACATTGCAAGTCATGCCAGCACACATAAAAGAGAGAGCAAGTACAATGCATCAGCTGGGAAGGAGACAGCTGCTCCTAGCAATTGCCCTCCTGTCTGGCCTAGCCAGCAGGGGTAGAGGATAATCCTTAAAAATCTCTGCTATAGGGCATAACCATTGCCATTAGGAGGAGAGCAAGGCAGGGGGTGATGGTGAAGAGTGCTGGGGGAAGCCAAAAGCCACACTGAGCTGCAGGAGGAACACACTGGAGGACTACAGAGGCAGAGAAAGCTATGGCTGCTGTATGCTGCATGTCATAAACAAAATGTATTAAAACATCCAATTAATGAATCAAACTAATTTATTACAAAATAGAATGACAAAGTGCCAGGATGCCACAACAAAAGGCAGAGCTGAGCCCGGGATGGGCGCTGAGTGAACCGCGTGTACAGTCTCTACTGCCCTGTACACCCCCCAGTTCACCAAGTCTGCTTGGTGCAGACAGTTCTTACACTGTTTTTCTGCCTGGAGGCCATATTGCAGTCTATTCGGTGTACAGTCCTTGTTGCATATTCATCCAAAACCTTTTCAGTGTCGCTGGACTGCTGAATAGTTTTCCAGACCGAGATGGGTGTTTGAATGGATTTCCAAGGAGTTTTATTCAGACATTATCCTTGGCATCGGTGCTGATGGTCTTAGTAACTGCGCTCATCACCGGTCCGATACTATACCGACCTGATTCATGAGACCACCCGTCTTTCTGTTGCAAATTCTGGTCTCCAGTCTTACTGGCAGCAGTGACACAATCTCAAGATGTACATTCCAAGATCCCCRACCTGATTTTTATTGTGAGAAAATTTTAGGTTTATATGATCTAACATTATARCATTTAATACGGCAAAGGAAACACGAATTATTCCAGGGCATACATCACACTGAAAAAGGGTTCCCTGGCCAATTTTGTAGGCTTGGCTTCTTACCTCTGGAAGAAGATGCAGTGCAGACCAGATGCTCAGTTGGCACTGGGAGGATGGTGATATTCAGAAGGATGCCTGTGACACGCAGCTGCAGACAGCAGCCTCTCCAAAYGGCAGAGCAGGATCAATCACAGCTATTAAAACTGAACGGATTTTCCAGTTTACACCTTCATTTTTGCCTCACCGAGGTAATCTGACCATCTCATGTGATGGTCCATGTGATCCTCTGAATTCAGTCCAGATCACAGCTGGCAGAAGACACGAATCAGGAACAAGGGTGATAACACAGAGGAGAAGAGAGTAGAAAAAAGTGGTCAAGGTAGAACAAATAGATGAAAAGTGAAATGCTTGCAACAGGCATAAAGAGCTACACCAGAGGAGAGCAAACATTCAGAAAAAATAATGCTCAAGCCCTGTGTGTTACTACTGACATCCACAGGTCTGTGCTGAAGCTGCTGATGCTGGTTACATATTTTGTGCATGTAGGAACCACAAGACTGTATGTAAATTATTTTCTTCCTGCCAAGGAAGGAGTTAAAAAATTCCTGGAATGGATCCCATTACACTCACTGTTCTGGACCTGGGAATACTCCAGAAAAGAGCAGTTTGCCCATATCTGCCCACTTTCCCTTCTTACAACTCTTACCACCCTTGGCAGTACCCACTGTAATATATTACTGTCATCACAGGTCTGTTTCTGCTTAGCTGGTTACTACCAGAGAAAACCAACGAAAACACAATCAAAACTGCTTGAAGCACTAGATAYAGACTGCACATGGCAAAAGGAAGCAAGATTATTTCTGAAAGCAGCCCCCACCTCTTTCAAAGTGCCCTTTTAACAAGATAGCGCATATTCTGATGAAATATAAATATGGCTGAGGAAAAAATGTACTTCTATGACTGCAAGTTCATATTTTTCATTATGAAGAGGCATACTATTCACCTGAATGATTCTTAACCTTTCTTTAGGGTGGTGCATTTAGTGGAAAAAGTTGATGTTATCTTTGGTCAAGTTAATTATCAGGGTAGGGTTTTATTTACGTTCAAAACACGGAAAAAGAAAATGAAGATATTGATCTTTTAAAATGCATTTTATGTATTATAGTGTTGCATTTAAATAGAACCCTGCTGCTGGAGGTCTGATAATAGACAAAATATTTCAGCTAAAAATCAATGGACTAAAAAAGCAGCAAGTGAGGGAGCACTAGCCATTTGAATGGATGAGGATCTGAGACATTTGTAATTMATTCAGTATCACAGCAGACTTGGGAACAGAACCCATAAGTCTTGATTTCAGATCTCGTGATGGAAATGTGCTTTGTTTTGCATCTCTTTATCTCTTTCAATGAGTTTTTCTATCATCATAATCTTCCTGAGAAGTAACACAAATCMCATCTAYGTGATGTTGTCCAAGAGCTGGAAGTTTTCACAAAATTTTTGCTGCATTGACCTTCAGATTTGTAGTGGACATTACAGTCAGTCATGTTTTCTGTGTACCAGGGTGGCTGAAAAGCCCAGACTGTGCATGGCACCGTTTCTCACCCCATCTCTACGTGACATAAACTTAGATGAGAGCTTCAGTCTGCTCAGCTTTTCTTCACTTTTCCTGCTGCTCTCTTCCTGGGGCTCACTGGGATATTTTAAAATGAGCCACTCTATACTGAAACGCAATCTTATATGGGCTGGCTGCTATCAGCATGTCTCAGTGAAGTACAACAAATTTGGTRGAGCTAATATTTCAAAGACTTCATTTGATCTCAAGCTTGATGCCTGATAAATCAAATACAACTTTATTTGACTCTCCCAAYGCCATTCAGCTGCCCATCCAAGACAGGAGTCTGCACCACAGAAACAGCCTTTGACCTTTTTGGCTGTGCTTTGCCCACTGTGATTATCTTTTTTCTTTGAATTAGCTTAAGCAGAATCAGATGACATGGTGAGGATGCTGATGAAAAGAATGGGTACAGTAGACATGTCAATATGTATATTTCAGAAATAGTATCAATAAGTAGTAATTTTTAAAAACATAGTTTTTGGCATTGATCATGAATTTAATTTTCCCTGATAAAAAAAGTAAATTTTAAAATATGCATTGCAAAAATGCATTTTTCTGTTCTCCCTGGACTCTATGGCTTTTTTTCAGCCATCTAGAACATCACTGCAGAATCTCTGTAAGACCTCCAAACTGGGTCTAATATTTACATTCAGTTCAAAAACTCCTTGTATATTCGGGAATTTTTCATTGCTAAGTAGTTACATTCATGAAATCCTTGTCACCTATATCAAATTTTCAAATCTTCCCCTAATTGATACTCCTGACATTTCTGCTAGAAATATTTCTCTCTGTAATATGTGTTTCTTTGAAACATGTTCTTAAAAACACTGAATTTCACATATGGCATAATGGGGTTTTCCATTAAGTTAATGGTGGTGCTGTTAAACTTATTCATTAAAGCATTTGCAATGTCATTTTGYTTTGTTGTCTTGTTTTGGTTTTCCAAGTATTACTCATTAAAACCTGGATTGCAGTTTCTCTCTTTTGTATGAAATAACTTTAAATAAAGGACTAAAAAATGTTCCTGCATTAAATATATTTTACAGTAGTATTACATTCAATATTTTGTTCATGCATAAGAGGATAGATAATGTAATAAATGTTTTGTTTAACATAGGCTAATGTAAAACAGGTAGAAATAATGTCTTCTGCCTCCTGTCAAACATTTAAATTTGATGTCTACTTGCTTTTATATTTTCGGGTCTGTGCTCCTCAAAAACACATCTCAAGTTCAATGTGCCTTCTCTTTTCTTCCTACAGATTTCCTCCTCCTCCCTCCAGTCCTACAGTCTTTTTCTCCTAATCCTACAGTCGTTTTTCTCCTAATCTTCAGCCAATTCTCACCCATTCTCCTTCTCTGCAGCAATCTGCCTGCTCTGCCTTTAACCCAACTGAGCACTGAGCTGTAAAATCTCCTCTGCAAGCCCTGTTTTTCCAGGAATCTTTTCCCAGACATTCTACTCCCTGTGTCCCATGCAGTCCTCTTCCTGAAATCTATGCCAGGTTTTGAAGTGCCTTTTGATAGTGGGGATTGAAACCCARAAATGTTACTGAAGAGGGACAAATCTGCACAAAATGGGGTCAAAACACTGCAAACCTCATCCTTAGATTTCCTTCCTCTCTTATTGATAATTCTATTTAACATATCTATAAATATTATATTACACATGGCTATAGGCATTGCAATTTGTACAATTATAAACCCAGAATTAAAAATTCTATTGAATATCATACCCTCACCTTTATGAGTATTGTCTCTGCTTGGTATTTTTTTTTTCTTCTGTGAAAATGATTGGATTTTCCTAGCCACAGATTAGGTAAGAGGTGACAATTCCATTTATTTCAAGTTGTAAATTCACGTCTCTTACTAAACTCACAGTGACAGCATTAAATTCTCAAAAAGATTATCCAGTTAAGGTTTTCTTAATAGTGGAATTTTTTTGGGTAGAAAATGTAATGGAAATAAATGAAAAATAATTRCTGCCCTATTCAACTTCACATGGTAAGTGGCAACAAAATGCCAAAGAGGAAAAAAACTGGAACATTTGAAATGYATGTGTATATTAAATAAGGGTCTCTATAGTGACATGAGTCAGAGTCAAGATGCTTTTGAAWATCCTAGGTTGTGGCAAATGTTTCTCCTGATATGTGTTGTCTGTGTTGTGTAGCATGCCATGTGACCAGGATATTCCAATCCTATTGTCCAGATTTCAAAATCCCAGTCCTKATTCTTGCCTGTTTGCTCCATGGAAAGCAGACTTCCAGCAAGAACTTACCAGTACACGTCACACAGGAAGTTATGAGTACCACATACTCATTTTGTAAAACACTTAACAGACAACACCTTTCACCCTAAAGGCAAATGAACTGGCAAAAATGAGAGAAGAAAAAAGGGAGTGTAAATCAAAACTAAAAGAATCCGTTATATTTTGTGATTTTTTTTAATTAAAAAACCAAAAAACAATAGACAAACAAACAAAAATCACCAAAAAAAATCCCCCAACCCCAAACCAAAACCAACAAACAAAAAGATCCCCAAACAAATACACAGCAGCTATAAATATATATCACAGCAGTGTATGTGAAATAAGATATTCACAAACTAAGGCGGGGCTGCTCTTGTCTTTCACTGTAAACTCAAATTGGCTCACTTAATTTCCTAGAAAATTTCTTCACTTATGTGAATATTTCCAAACGCAAATGTACTCATTTTCCAGGGAAAGTTAAAGGATGTGTAATGAAACCCAGACGCACTTCTGAAAGGAAACTGGCTTGTTTATAGACTGAAAATATGCCTTGCATTAGGGAAGTGTGATCACTCTCAAGTTTGTGACTTCCACAAAGCAAAAACTCCAAACTCCCAAATCCTATTTGTGAAATGGAAAGAATGGGATTTTCCATACTGGATCAAACCAGAATCCTGGGTAGTTCAATATCCTGTTTGTCAATATCCCAGAGAGCAGCCTCAAAAAAAACCAGAACTCCCCAGGGAGCACGTTTCACACAATCTATCCACCCTCAGTTAATTTCTAAGAGTAATTCTAACTTCTAGAGTTGGAACTTGAAAACAAGCTCTTAAGAGATTCRGAATTTTTACTATATTTGCAAGACTTTTAGTGAAGGTATTTTTTTTATACTTCTACTACCAGAAGGTTGTAAGTCACCCTTGCTTGATTTATTATAGTGAAGGGTGTGAAGACACATACATTAAGTTTTGTCAGAAGAAGTTGCCACAAATTAATCMTCTCAATATCTGCAATCAATTAAAGCATTTCACTCATTTTTTAATCGATGGCTCTGAAATATTCAGAGAGGGGGAAAGGGAAAAAAAAGATAAAAACTTTTAAAAGGGCAGAAAAATGTTTCCTGGTCAGCAGTTAAGCAATTAAAACAATCACCATGTGGTGGGGTTGGGGAAATGAAATGTATGGGGATGGGGAGCTGCGCCGCGGGGCAGGCACTGAGCGCTGCCTGGCGGGACAGGGAGATGGTTTGTCACTGCCACAGCGACTGGGAGAGAGCTGAAAATCACCCCTGACCGCCAGAGAGGCATTTAGAGCCACAGCCTACCTGCAAGCGGCCTGAAGCTAATGTGAAATGGCAGCTGAGAGCAGCTCCACACAACTTTCTCAGCCTCCCTAAGTAATTGGTAACCTCTGAACCCCGCTCACATGAGCAGCTGGAGGGGGAGCTGCTCCCAGATAGGCAGAGAGGTCACGCCAAAGCCTGATTGTCTGGACCTTCAAACATGTGACCTTCTTCCTCCAAAGTTTTTTTCTCACACCTCAAGATCATGGCACTGGCCTCCAGAACTGCACTTTGATCGGGGCTCAGAGTGCTTTGTTTACCTTGTGTAYTGAGCCCAATCAAATGTCCTTGAGCTGTACAGTATCAGCTTTTCCCAGGTCCTTTTAATTTGGGCAAAGAGAAAGTAGCCCGTCTTAGCAAACTTCTACTTTACTTAGTGCTGATCTTGGACTTTTGCAAAACTGACAGTATCACTAATCTAATCCTGATGTCTGCAATGAGGTTTAACACTTGAAACATCCAAGKGAAGTTTAACTGGAGCTATTTGCTGAGCTTTTAGGTCCAACATTTTTCTGGGGCATATCCAGCTTTCAAATTGAATATGACAGAATGTCCTGATTAGCCCAGTGTTGTGAAAAGTGGAATCAAAGCCTCATTTCAGGCTGCTACCAGGTACTACAGCATTCCTAATCATACACAGCATTTGATCATGCATGCACTGAATTTTTGCCAGGCCTTTTGAGATGCCAAAACAAGTCTYTGTTTTTTAATAACAAAAGTGAAAGAATAGATGTCAATAGCCATTTATTTTTWATGAGATTTAAATAATTTTATTTGGACAAGTATGCAAATACTCTAGTTGCAGAACATACTGGTTATTTCTTCTATGTTTCCACTACCAGCATTTTCTGGAAGTACACCTCACTGTCTGATCATGGTCCTATTTTCCAGATAAGCCTTTGTTACTTGTTTTTCTCTGCTAGAAACWCTATTGTTGCCTGACAGTCCTGACTCTGGATCACGATAAATATCTCATTTCCCCTTAATAAATAAGATTGTGGCTTAGAGGCAATTATTGCTTTTTCCTTTCTACCTATTCATCTGCTCTACTATCAGTTTCTTTTACTGCATTTTGRTTTCTGTTTGGGTGGAAATAATTTTCAAAGCAGGCCACTAATAAACTGGCAAAGGGCCTGCTCACAGTGGTATTAAGAATAACYATTCTGGCATTCTCTGATACTGAATTTCACACAGCAATCACTGGCAAGCCCTAAAACTGTTGCAAGYTTTACCAGTACGAAAGGACATCCCAGTACTCCAAAAATTTGGTACTCACTTAACCTAGTCAAATTCTTTTACAGTTTAGAAAGCCAGCTGCCTTGCAGTGACCGTCAATTTTATTGTACAAATCAATTTGTCTCCACTGACGGAAAATAATTGCAAAGCAAACAAATTATCCATGCTACATTGAACCCTATTCACTCTGGGGACGCTGAGCTTACAGCTTGAGAAGATTTTCCTCCGCCTGTCTCAGAAGTAGAGCTTGCTATTAAAAAATAACCCAACAAAACATTAAAAAATTGTACTGCTTTTACTCTTGCTGCTGCTGGAGATTTCCAGTATATTAATTTTGCATTTGTCTAGGCATTAGGATGCCATTATGTGGAACTTTCCTGAGTATATTTAAAGCCTGGTATATGATATGGCTTTATATACTAAATTTTCAGTACAAAGAGCACTGTTGTTGAAAGTGGAGGATTTGGAAGTGCTTGAAGGCTTACAAAGTCACTTATGATCTGATGTAAAAGCACAGTCCAGCAGCTCTCTAAATAGGCCAATATCCCACAGAGGGATTTAAATCCCTGAATAGACTGGAGGGTTGGAGTGCACTTGCTCAAATTTCACTCTTCAAAACCACCACCCTCTTTTCATCTGCCACTGGAAACATTTACATTCTGTCAACATTTCTAATGCCCCATGGGTTCTGCTCCTGCCAGCCCCCCAAAGCCCCTCTCCTCAGGGTGAGGGCCTGGCAGTCCTGTTGRGAAGATGGAGAACATCAGCCTGGGTTCCACAGGTGTTCCCAGCAAACACCTACCAGTAGCTGGACTTCCCAGTGAAGCTGGACAGCCCCTGGAGCAGGTCCCAGCTTGTCCTTACTTGAGCAGTGCCATGTTCCTTATTTCTCCCTCTGGTATAACAGATATTTSAGTACTTCCATGAAAATTAGATCGAACTGAGCCCTGCCTCAGGAAGACTCGCACACATAAGTTTCACCCACACCTTCATATCCCTATGGAGCTTCCCTGGGGACAGGGTAGTCCTCAATGCAGCAGCTTCACTCAGCTCCAGRGAGGGTTTAGGCAAGGCCAATACCAATCCCAGTAAAACTGAAAAAAGAAGAACTGACCTGTAAGGAAAGGTCTGCTTGTAARCCATCAGGAAAGGGAGGCAATTCATCCACCTAGGAAAATCATGGGGATGCTGGAAGAAATATCTTGTGCCTTCATCACTCCCTAAGGAGTTGGAAGAGTTCATGACTAAAACTTCCTTGCTTTTGGCAATTGAGATAATAGAATCATGAATGCCAGGTCAGAGTCCATGTTCAGCTTCAGACAATACAACCTTTACAGGTTCTTGTTCTAAATTCAGTGAGTAGAGAGCTCAGTGTCAGGCCTTGCAGAGCCATCAAATATCCACTGGATAAAAAAAAAAGTAGTGGGAAAAACTCCCATTTTTAAATATACACTTTTTTTTTCTTTTCACTTCCACCTCTTTGATTTCAAGTGCCAAAGGTAAATATTCCCCCAATCTGAAATGTCTCATTGTCTTCCTCATTGTCTGTTCCATCTCTGTGGGACTATTTATTTATAACCAGTATTCATTGGTATGGCAGAAAAAATCCCTGGGTACTTCCACTGTGTTGTGATATCAGTAAATTTGGAAAGGACAATAGGATCACCTTGCCTAYTTTTAAATAAAATTGAGCTCTGGATAAGCAAGACTTGTATTTCTGATTATTCCAGTCTGTCCCAAGGATCACCTGGGCAGTAACATTTTSTCCTAGTAAACCAGCCTTTGAGGCTGCATTTCATTTCAAAGGTAACTGTTTCATTTCATTGCCTCAGCATTTCAAATAGAAGAGATGCAGTAGTTAAGCTACACTTTTTTCCAAAGATGACATTGAATATATTATTTGATGAACTATATCCCATAAAGCTTCTCTTTTTAGAGGTGGTGTTTTTAAGAAATGGGTCCTGTCATTCTAAGTGAATATTACAGCCTATTGTACTTTCTATTTTTCTTTATCATTTATTGGAAGATTTTAGCAAAATGTATCCACTTGTATAAATTTGTCAGGGGAAGGTTGGAAGAGATCTCAAAGTTTCTAAATTTTGGAAATAGGCACTCATTATTAGAAAAAAAATTATAAATATACCTCTACTGAGGAATTAGTTATGGTAAACCCCTACTTGTTTTTGAATCCATACAACCTACATGAAAGGCAAGCTTTAGGAAAGCTCTAAATGTACAAAATGAGGCATGGACTTGGTTAGAGCTTCCTTCTTCTTATGTGTCAAAGCCAAAAAACCTTTAGACAAACAGCAGTGAGAAGCCAGACTTCCTCAGTTCCAATGTTCATCAACCACCTCAAGCTACTTACCAGACATGAAAGAAATAAAGAGGCCAAGAAGTCAGTGGAGGGAGTTACAAAATACTTGGTAGCATTCAGCCTAAATTCTTTAATGACATTTTTAGCAAATGTTCTTTCTGCCAAATGTAGTTTTCTTCGCCATCACATCTGTCTCCATTAATAATGTATAATGGCCCTTCAAAATTATTCTTGTAAAGAACTTTCTTAATAGCAGACATCAGCTTTGTTCATTGCTGCAGAAGTCTGCAGAACTTGGTCTTCTGTGAATGTATGGATTTCTTTATCTCAATATTTGCAGTTTAGAAGATCACTAGGAAATATGAGAATTCCCACCAGAAATCCATCCCGAGAGGCAAAAGTCAAATCACTGGAGACATTTCCATGATCCTGACCTAGGAAGAACATTGTCCAATCTAGTCTGTGATGAGAAAATATTTGAAACAGAGACAAATTTCTCATTGACCTCCTCTTCCCCCACTGAGCTCACACTCTTCACCTCCACTTCATAACTTTTCATGGAACCAGAACAACAAGTATTTTCTCCATATGTTTCTGCTCAAACTCTAGTTCCATTTGTGGAGAGGTTAACTTTCCAAATAAGAAGGGGCAAGAGTATAAGGTCCACATTTGTATAAGAAATAACAGGCAAGARTATAAGCATTCAGATGCTTGCAGGAGTAGAAGGTCTGAAAAAAAACAAGATATATTTTCTAGAACACATATTTAATGAGATTTCCAGGAGATTTCTTCAGCTCCAGAAACAAAATGAAATATTTTTGCCTATATTAAAATGTGTCAGTTTATTTTACTTCCTCATAAAATTTTGGGAAGTCTTGTGAATTAACATCTGGGGAAAAAGAGCAATGTAGGAGGGGAAAAAAAACCCCCAAAAATATTTGTTTCACCCATGCGTTAATATCCCAGTAAAGGTTCATAAACAAACTTTACTATAACTATAAGCTAATTCTAAATATTATAAACGAAAAATTATAGATTAAATATAATAGAATGAATCTGGGCTTCTACTGAGCACTTGAGAAGAATTTTTAAGCATCAAATATTTTTCTCTCTCTTTTCATCTCGTTTATCTACTAAATACTAAAATCATTAATTATGTGGTTATCATAACATGATTACGTAAAAGAAACCAAGATGAGCACTGCACTCAATCATGTATAAAATAAACAAACCACAACCAGGCAGATGGCACATTTGGGACCTGATGCTGCCCTGTGAACTCGTTTGCTGTTTTGAAACTGCAAGGGCAATGTCTGCATGGTCTTCCTCACCAGTTTAGCACAAACATTTTAMAACTACATTTTTGCTCAAGCAGGTACAAGCCTGTTTGTCATGGTCATGCTTCCCAGGCTCTGCACATAAATTTGTGAAGCACGACTTTCTGATCTGCACTGATTTAACATTCAGGTGACTTCTTCACCTTTAATGTGTTTCCTCCCAGTTCGCACCTACTGCTCTGAGGTATAAGGAATCCCATTGCACTCATTTAATATTTCATTGATTGCACTTTAAATCTGCAGTGCAGCCATGCACTGCTACTGGGAAGACAAAAGGAAACACTGTATTAAGATAATATTGATTCAGTTAACCAGAATAAAATGAAGAAAAGGTCAAATTGGGGCAAAGCTAGTGCAAGGAAATGCATCCCTGGCAGTTAACTGTTGTGATTCAGCTTCCGACAACTGCAGAAAGGGCATGGAAAGAGACTCTCCAGAGTTCACTAAATGTGCCATTACTGTGGAGTCATCAGACTGCCTCGAGTTGGGTTTTGTCCCCTAGGCAATCATCACAATTAATTKGGCATGCAATTTATCATAGACTAATTAAGTGGCTCCTACTGCATTTATCACTGCTTGTAAAGYGAAGGAGCTCATTCTGACTTTCTATTGGTAACACTGGCAATGCAGTTTAAAACACATGATTCATCACTTCTAGATTGCTTTAGATTCCCAGCAACTGAGCACCCTTGCACCCAGGAGGGAGCAGCAGCCCATTCCAATATRCTGGGGCAGATGTGTTTACATCTCCAACAGTATTAGGCTGGTTTCTGCAGTGAAAGTCCTTGATACACATGGATTTGTGGGAGCCTGTGTGTGCACATGTGCTCGTGCAATTATGTCTACCTGCCACTTGACTTGTGGTCAATTGCAACCAAAATTTGAGGGATGGAGAAAGATCTCAAAAGAAGTCTTGCAAAGGCTCCTTTTGAAAAGGTGACTTCACAGTGAGTTTATCWTTGCTTGGATATGGGGGATCTTCTTGGGATTTCTACCTTGAGTCACAAACCAATWGGAGACCAGGCACCCTTGGTTCCTATGCTCACAGATTTATGTGTACTCACCACTGCTCCTCTGTRCTGTTACAACTTTCTGCTGCCACCAGGATATTTGCTTTGCTCATGCTGATCTCTGAGTCCTTTTTAATTTACTGAGCATTTTTCATTTACTGTCGGAGTTATCTCTTTTGAAATTAATCTTGGTAGTGTAAAATCTTTGTTCTCACTGGCTCATGTTTGAAAGAAGGAATTGGAGAACGTTTGGGTTGTGGACTGTAGATGTTTATTCTTACAAATCTTATCTCTAGGTTCTTTCTGTCTAGCATGAAGTTCACAAGTAGCTGAAAAGATGGATTCTCTCCYGCTTAYGACAGTGTCTGGAATTTTATACTCTAAACTACGCTAACGCTGTTTTTCTCTAAACATTAATAACTAAAACTTATGTCATGTAGTGAAATTGCACTTTCACTAATCTTAAAAACTCATCACTCTTTRTAAAGAGGAAGGGGAAAAGGAAGACAGAAACATGTGCTCTTATCACACTGATCTGCTTCTATCTTGGCTTCATTATATCTATATAGTAAAATTTAAAAACTCTACTTTCTCATCCAGTGACATAACAAAAATCACACTAATCAAACTCTCATGATCTCCAAATCCTCAGACAGCTCTGGCAGTTCTTTTCCATGGGCTCAGACTAAAAGCCACCACTGTCTCTGACACAGGGGCTGAGGAGGATCTACTCCCCCGTCCCAGCTCTTGCCTGTCTAGGAGACCTAGAGAGATACTCTGGTCTCCCATACTTCCTCCTTCTGTTTGCTTAAAGAACACTTTGTTTGTGGCTTTGTTTACGGCTTGCTGCACTGAAAAAGGTATGAGGATAAAAAGAATTACGAGTGTTATTAGAATATAAAAACAAATTTTTAAAAGATCTTTCTACAAAGGTGAAAGATTAAAAAGTCAAACACCATTTAAGTAAGATTTAGTAATTTTTCTAAGTTTTGTGATGTTTTCTTGTAATTGTCTGATGTCTTTATGAATTGATTTTGAATGTTCAGGTTGGATGTTAGTAATGAAAATTTTCTAATGTTGTATGGATTACTTGTGATTTTTGTAGAGATAGTAAGCTAAATTTTGTTTTCATAAATGAAAAATTCTTTGAGACAATTGTGCTGAAACTTGTTTACATGGTTGGTTTGTCTTCTTATTGTAATTACATTAAGAAGATACATTTTATAGATAAAATGATTTGGAGTGACATTTATTGTCTTTCTCTTTTGTTTGCTTTACTCTTAAAAACTTGAATTTCATACAAAATTTTATTCTCTGTAAAGTTCTCTAAAAATGTAATGACACACAAGTCTTGAAAGAAACTTCTCAGTCTTTGATTCTTCATGTTGAATGAAGAGATGATTGTGACTTCACATTTGTTTTGTTTGTGTGTTCTCCTTTTTACCTTTTTGGGATCAGCTTTTGTTTATGTCTGTGTTCGGTGTGGTTTTATGTTTCTTGCTAATATTTACTTTTGTCTTTACTCTGTGAAGACACAAGCAAAGCTCTTGCTCTTAAGTTATCAGTTTGAAATGACTTTTGAGCTGTTTTGATTTTGTATTTTTGACTAAAACTGAAGGATTTTCCTTTGGTTTTGTTTGTGTGGTGTTTGAAAAGTCTTTGATAATTGGTGGAATGGGCTCTGAAAAACCTTTTTTAGAGGCATTGTAACTTTGACAAAAAAATACATAACTCTTATTAAAAACTTGACAACAAACAGGAAAAAATTCTTGATATAACAATTAAGAATATTTAAAATTATAATTACAATTAATGACTATTAATAACAATGTATGTGAGACTAAATGTCTCACCACCACTGCCTAAGGAAACAGAAACTGAGCCAATGTCTTGGCCCACCACTCCAAGGTGAATTTTGATGTAGACARTCAGATATCTGAAAAGCTCCAGGAACATGTGTACAATATCTTTTGTTATCTATGTGGAATTGTCTAAGAGAAATGAAATGCATAAAGTGATGAAGGATGGAGGAACCAGAATCCAAATGATTACAATGAAAAATCTGTTCAGTGTTGTTTCTGTAAATGGCATAAGGAACCAATCTATTCTCCAGCAAGACAAGGCAGCTTAGCTACTTCATTTGATTATTAGGGCATCTTAGCAAATACTCCTGAGTCCACATAATTACTACTCCCATATGCTCCTAAGGGTTGTGTGGTCTCTTCTCTCMGTCTGCACACTGCAAGGTTAGCTTTACACACAGAAAATCAAGATTGCAAAAGCATTCCTCAACAAGGAGACATTTCCCACTTGGTCCTCAGCTCCTCATTGTATTTCCCACCCACTTAACCACAACATTCATTTTTATAAACCAAACTGTCAAGAGCATGCCTGCACCACCCTTCTGCATTTTTAGCATGGATTAAATAGAAGAAAACTATTTTTTCTATGCCAGCTTCAAATCTCTGCATTTACATCCCTATTCTAATAGATTATCAGTCATGGTTATGGGTGGAGGATGCATTTAATGGCAAGCTCTACTGCACACTACTATACCAAGTGGTGATGAGTTACCTAAATTACTTTTAGGTATTTAGGTAAGCCCAAGTACATGTGAATGGTGGAAATTGTCTAGCAAAGCTGCACTGTGTTCTTCAAGGTTTTTATTTCCCTTCACTTTTTGACATGCCACAAGTTTCTCAATTTGGGGGCAGCAGAGGAGCTGAATGGGTATTAGCAGCAGCAGGAGGAAAGCAGAGGAGTCCCTGATCTTTGCTCAAKATGCATCTTTAAAGAAATGTAAGACTTAAAGTTATCAGATATTCTAGCGTAGCCTGAAAGCTTTCTCACAGACTCGGGGCCAAGAAGCCATACTTGCTTTGTGTCCACCTTTTGCCAAAATCCAAGAGCCCATCCGTACTGAAGAAAGCATTCAAACTGACATTCAGTGAAGGGCAAATGCCAGTTCCCACCAGGGAGATTTCTGCATCAAAGTTTATGGAAGCTATCCCTAGACTCAGCAGTGGAGCTTAGCTTTCTTTAGGTCGTAAATTACAACATCATTTTAAGAAAGCTAACATTAAAATATCTGCAAACTATGAAAATCACTCCCTCAGGGTAGAATAGGAGCAGAGTACTTGACAAGAGTTTAACATGAAAATTGACATTAAATAACTCATGAAGACATCCACTGCCATATAATATCTTTGAGGGAATTATTTTAAAGGAGACATCTTTTTTTGTGCATCAGAACCATATGCCTCTACATAAGATCACAAGTTGAGATTTCCACCAGTACCCTTAAACTGCATTTCTTTGCATAATGGAGAATTTCTGAGAAATGCTTGGGCAGACAGGTCTTTCAGAGGAATGAATATGTAGTATTATGTTGCAGTTGTTTCCCATCAATGAAGTGGGCAGAATGTGAATAAAAGGAAGGTGGAGGGAGAAGAAGCAGTGTGGCCCTGCCTGGGAGGATGTGGAGATGGCGTCGCTGGACAGCAACCTTTAGGAAGTCTCTCCTCTTTCTTTAACCTTATTCAAGCAGTAGTAAAATACACTGGAAATTGGACTGCTGGGTTATGTAGGAAGTTACGTAGGTGTTTGTGATTGTGCCCACAGACTTAAAAGCTAAGATCTTCTACAGAGCAGATATTTTAGGTCAGATTATTGTCCCTGTATCTAACAGATTCACTTATCTATCTGATTTTGCAGTCTACAATGATCATATTTGTGTGAACAAAGCTAAGCATCTCCAGGATACTGTCAAAGAATAGCTACAAAAACAGCACCACTGTACCTCTGCTAAAAGGAAACTTGTTTTTAGCAATGCAATGGAAAGGTTGTTTTCTTATGGATCCTTCCCTGTGTCCTTGGAACTTCTACCCGTCAAATACTTTTCCAAACAGTTCTTTAGGGTCATCATGAGATATTTGAAGACATGCTTCCTGATTTGTAAAATTTTGGGGGATCAGACTAAGTGCCAGTCAAAAAATATCATTGTTAAGTCACAGAKGCTTAGGTCCATTCTCTTGTTCTCTTTTTGACTGAACATAAACCAGATGGAGGTGAGCTCTCTTACATGTGCATGCAAGCTTCATACTGGCAATAAGGTTTTGACAGAAGTTTTATAAATAAACATGTATTCTCACATTATAAAGTGATCTGAAAACAAATTGTCCATGGTAGAATTTGCTTGTATCATTAAAGGGTGGAAATCACCTCAGTGTGTGCAAAAGCTAGAGATTCATCCATTTTATGAGTGAATTTCTCCAATTAGCTACACTCATGTTTCTGTGTATGCCAAGAATTGTGCCAAAAATTGCCACTATGTTGGAAACTTGGGGCCTGCTTAGAGTTGGTATGAAAATGTTTGCATCWAAGGTAGTGCATCATTATCTGTATTAACTAAACTGATTTTAGAGCTAATATCTTGGTCGTGTATATTTACATGAAAGTCTAGTCAGTTGATACCTTCCACTGGTCTCTTCACACATCCAGCATGATAAATGTACTGAATACACTTTAATAGTGGCAATAAACCCTTGAAAAGAGGGAGATTACTTAGGCATAATTTTTTTTTTTAATTTTAACTTTAGAAATGGAAATGTTTAAGGCCAGGTTGGGTGGGGCTTTGAGGAGGCCCCTCCAACTGTTCTAGTGGAAGGTATCTTTGCCCATGACAGGGCAAYTGGAACAAGATGAACTTTAAGGTCTTGTCCAACYCAAACCATTCTGGGATTCATAAATCATAATACTGTGATTTATTAAAAATATCAACTTAAGAAATACCAAGTGACTTACTCAGGAGGGCCTAATCACTAGGAAGTAGCCCAGTAGGAGAGAATATGTCATTCCAAAGCACTTTTTATGGAGGGAAGAGCTGAGGAAATATCTTTACACAGAGGGATATTGAAGGCTCTGCTTCTCTAGCTGGGTTTTAAATGCAAATTGACACAGCCACTGCAGTGTTTCAGATGAGCAAYATGAGTGCTGACTGGACCAAGCCTTTCAGGGAAGGTGGTCAGAGGAAAATCCAATTTGTGAATCCTGGCAGAGAATGAAACAGGAGCTGTAGCCCCAAGCATGCCATAGCTGATGATTTTGAGCAAGCCAACAAGTAAACATTTAAGTGAGTGCCATTAACATCAGAAGAAAGTATCCTGCATTCTTTTGGTGCACAAATTGAAGTAGCTGAACAAGGGCTCTGAGAATTTAAAATGTGGACTTGTCAAATTCTTTTGCCTAAAATGATATGGCCTTGAGAACTAGCTTCTCATGTGTCCTCTACTCAAATGGGACAAATGCTTTGTTGATGATTTCAGCTGACTGCAGTGATTTATTTCCTAGAGACAGATGGGTCTGCATTCAGTTTTTAAAGTAAGTTCCTCTGTTCTCCATTCAACTCTTAACATTAGTGGAAAAATAAAAATTTTGTCAAAACAAACTTCTCATTTCCTGGTTACCTACTGGAGGGCAGAAGAGTTGCCTTGAGCACTGCATTAGTCACAAAACAATGTYGTTTTTGCTGCCATGTCTCTCCTTTTGTTTGCTTCCTGGTAGCCCTAACCACTAAGCCTTACTGCTGCTTTAACTTGCTCAGATCTTGCCTTTTATTTCATTAGTAATTCTGTTACTGAATGCTTGCACCCAGCGAACTGCCTAAGTCTGGTATTTCACATTAATAAAAACAGAAGAACTAACTAAATCACTTGCATTAATGTCCTAGTGCTAWTTTTTGGCAGAAAACGTACATATTCATGTTTTGGCGACATCAACCTTTCATTCAGTTTAGCTGATAAAAGATTAATGAAGAAAAATACATTAGGTCTTGTGACTCATCTGCTTTTGAAGATGATTTTTGATTATTTGATTTGAAGCAATTTATTAAGTCTTCAGAAATAATACCTAAATGAAATAAAGACAGTATTACTTTTTTATTCCTAATGGCTAGAATATCTTTCTGATGGCAATGAAAAATAATAAGTAGCACATGATGTAACTTATAATCTATCATTGTTTTTATGTACATTCTATAAAAATATGCCTCCGTGTATGTGTACCTGCATGTGTGTGTGTGTGTGTGTGTGTGTGTGTGTGAATGCACCAGTGTGTATAAATTAAGACATGTTCCAAATGAACATTCTAATTTTTGGAGTCCTGATTGGCGACATTTCAGATTTAACAACTATGAAAACCCTTTTCCAATTTAGAGTTCATTTAGAGGATTGTCTGCATGAGTGAGAAAAAGAGTAARCCATATTGTGGGTTAAAAAAGGCTCATGGCATTTCTTAAACACCAGGAGAACTTGCATCRTGGACACAGGGATGCAGAGACATGTGGGGACCTTCCTCAGTGCTACCCCAGCCCTGGTACATGACAYGATGACATCCAAGAACTAAACCCTGGCAAAGGCTTATTGTATTTATTCAGTTGACACAGACACAACCACTGGCTTTATTCTACTTCCYAAGAAGAGCTTGTGGTGTAACAGCTCAATTTAAACATCTTTGCTTGGGGACAATGGTCGAGATTTTTTCAGAAGCACTTTGCCACACTGGAAATGTGAGCCAAATGCAKCTCCATCACACAACCTTTGTCTGCCTGAAGTTTCTAACATCCACAAGAAAACCCCCTCCTTTAAAGGCAGAGGCTCCCTGGCCATGCCTTGTGCCACTTGTCTGGGGAGGATTAGYTGCCAGCCTCAGGGAGAACTGCATGGACGTGCCCACTGATCTGATCCAGACCAGAACTTCTTGCATTCCTCTCTGCTGCTCTGACTGTCTCAGCCAAAGGTAAAATTTGCAGTTATTCCAGCAAGAATTTAACAGTGGACATATAATCTCAGAACTGCATTATTTCTTCTTCCCCCAGGGGCTTGGGCTAGTTTGTTTGCTTCCCTTGGGTGGCAGCAGTGCCAGCAAAAGTCCTCAGCACCCTCCTGCCCTCCAGACCACCACGTCCCTGATCTCCTGATGACCTGTCCAGACTTCTTACGGTCAACGTGAACTGGCCTGGGTAACAAGTCTGTACCAACTTGGTTCTTGTATGAAAGACTGATGAGAAGGGATAATAAAACCATAATACAACTATTCATGGCTGATAATCCTTATTACATGGATTTACTTCAAAAAGTTATATCATCACCTCCCTGCAAATCAATCTCTTACCTTTTTCAGCATCTTTTGCTGATAAGACTGCCAGCAGCTCCTCAGGAGGTATCTCACACCTGCTTATGAAACAGGCAAAAAAATGTGGTCCTCATCATTACAATATCTTTTTATTGAAGACCTTGATGCTTAGGGAAATTCAGTCCCCACTTATTGTTGTAGGCAAAACAGATTTGACTTGGTGAAGATTTTATTGTTAATCAAAAATGGAGTAGCACAGTGAAAAAGAAAACCAAACTAAAAATGCTGTCCCCACCCCTTTTTCCAGGCTCTCACACTCTGATGTAAGCAGACCTGAACCCAGGATCAAAAAGAGCCACTACAGAGAAGTCTTTCTGGTGTCCCCTAAGCATGAGGGATGACTGGAAGCAGAACACCTTCTCACAGAGGTCTGGCTGCCTCACCAAGGAGGTCAATGAGAAGGCCTTTGCCTGCACAACTTGAGACTACACCATGTCAGAAAAGACAAATGTCAAAGGGGATCTCTCTTGCAAGATGCTGTGAAGACAGCAAGGGAAGTATAGTGMAACCTTCCCATCCCCTCCTTTTACTCTGTGGAAGCTTCAAAAGGCACATCTTTGAGTGAGTGAAAACAGCATGAGAGTACCTCTGACAGGAGCTTTGTAAAGAGGTGTATCAGTTTCAGCTCACATTTCCATCCAAGACACTTGAGCCCCAATCCCTGTTGCTCCTCCTCTCCTAAAGGTTGAATCTCCAGTGCTTCACTGCTGTGGGGTGAATGCCCACCCATGACAGAGCTCCCAGTCTGTCTGCAAGCATCACCTCAGAGACAGGCAGACCTGTCTCATTTTGATGGCTGCTTCTGTAACCACTAAAGACATCTCTGGCTTGTTTTTGAATTGCAGTGCAATACTAAGTGATGGACACAAAGAAATGGCAACTGGCTTGGCAAAATCTGATCGACAGCTGGTTCACAGTACTTCAGAACAGACTGCAATATTGTTTTGGAGTGCTTCCCTTTAGCTGCTAAACCGAGGCATGAAAGGGAGAACTGCATAAACACTGTGAAAAATGATAGCAGGAAAAGCTTCTATTACTCAGTGATTTTGACACTTCAAGTTCTGTTTTCAGTAGTTAGCATAGGAAACCTTTCTCTTCTTTCCTGTCTTTAGTAAAACAAAGATGCTCCTTCCTATATGTGGGAGGCCCAAGACTGAAAGACAATTTTGTTACAGGAGACAAAGATGTAAACAGCTGGAATMATTTATGCCTTTGTTTATTATTGCCATTTTTGATCTCAAAAGTTTTTATGAATGAAACAAGCGGACACAAATCTTCATTTGYATAATTCATGCATACAGCTTGTGATTTAACTGCTGATACTTTTTTWTGTGTCTGGCATGTGAGTGAAAGAGAAATTACACATATGACAYAAGCAGAGCTTTATGCTTGTAATGMTGTTAGCTAGATTTCCATGCTTTGACTTGGGAAGATTCATTGCTGGCAGAACAATGAGGTCTGGACAGTTGGCAGGTCAAAACATTTATTAATGTGATTGTGCAGAAAAGTTTGGCTCCATGGTGGAGAAGATCCCTCTGAAATAAATAYGGAGACTGGCAAATTAATTATTAAGGAGGATGTTGCAAAAACATACATCAATACTGTTCAATATGTGGTTGGAAGTAATTGAAAAAAATTATGTAGACTCTGACTTAAGAGGAGAGGGAGTCTGATGAACACACACTATAATTCCTGACAGCACCATCTGGCTGCTGAACCTGTCACGATCCAAAGTAGCACTGGATAAAGGCCAAGCCCAGTCTTCAAGGCAGGGTTCAAGCATGACGGAGACTGCCAGAGAACTTTGGTTRTTTCTCACTTCTTTCCTATGTTACTCTCACTTCACTTGCAGGAGGGCATGTTTCATTGGAGCATTTTAATCCCTCTTTCTATTTAAAAAGTATTTAATATTCTCCTAAATTTATGTTCCATTACATTCTGTATATGAGCATCATACAGAGGTGCATGGGAGAGCTAATCACTGGGTTMATTTCCATATATTAGTTACAGAGCTGCCTACAGCTGCTTAAATTTCACCACCAGTTAAAAATCCTTTGAACCATATTATAGTCATATAAAGAGTGGGTTATTTTGGGTTATGTCTTTTTTTTTTTTTTAACAAAACTGACTGATATTAAACACACATTGCTTGATTTAAATAAATATTGGAGAAGATTTATGTAATCCAGTTCAGGATATACATCCAAGCCAATACTTTCTCTCACGTATATATATAGAACTAGGTCTATATTAATCTCAAATAAAAATAGAATGGTGATACTA
>CADDXX010000504.1:425362-503793 GCA_902810485.1 Alauda arvensis
TAAAAGTTCCTGGATAGCAATACATTTGTTATCACATAGAAGCTAATGTATGACCAGTCATGGACCTCAAGGAAACTTAGATTTTTAGGTGTAAATTAGGGAAATGAAAAAGGGAAAAAAAAAAGGAATCCTTGTGACTTTGGTAGTGTGAGGTTTCACTCAGTCAAGTGAGATCAGTGCTGTTACCTCAGCCAGCACTTTTACCCCACTGACTATCACAGGTCAGGTTTTTCAGAGGGAGGGAAGGAAGTGTTTCAAGTCACCAAAGGRAGTGAACTTGACTTGGTGTGGATATTTCTGCTCTGGTGAGCAGAGGCATCGGTTCACTTTCTTGCGTAACACAAAGCATTAAAACATTCRTCCCCAAAAACCCCAAAATAAGGGTAAGTCTTTAATTAGGTGGGCTGAACCAGAAGCAAGAATGCRAGTGTAAGGACATGTTCCAGCTTTGAGACTCCTTAATCTCGGCTGGTACTGGCCCGGGTTGTGGTGTAGGCCAAAAAGAGACTTGAAATCTGCAGTGTCTTGGAGCAGAGGAAGGAGAGGATCCTTGTGCTTCCACACGTGCACCATGATGGACACAGGAAGTACAGATGCATTTCCAAACGGGGAGACATGATTTGAATATATTTCTCAGAATTTGATTTTTTAATGTCTGGCTATCATCTGCTCTGCAGCATTTCACTCTGGTCTGCAAGTTTCCCCTTGCACAGCAAATGTAGCAGGTCAGCATTCAGAACAATGGTTATGGCCAATGTACGGCAGATAACCAAACTGCTGTATTTTGGGATGCAGGTTCCCTGACACCAGCAGCTGCAAGATCACATTGCTTAAATGCAGGTCACTTCACAGCTACATGTTTTTTATCTTTCGGGCAAAATTTAAAGTGATACTGACAGTGCTATTAAGCTTCCTGTGCTGAGTCATTTGAAAAATGTTTTTTTCATTGAGGACATCCCCTGTATGTTCCAGATTTGTAGCCAAATTCCCAGACTTTGCAGTCATGRCTATGCAGCAGTCCCCTGTATAGGGTTCCCTGTCTTAACTATGTTGGAAGCCAGCAGTGCCATTAGGGATTGTCCAGCTGTGCACTACACTGGGATGGAGCCCTTTGTCTCCTTTCACTCAAAATACACACACTGTCCCTGGATGGAAATGATGGAAGTACTGCTGTGCTTCCATTCCAGGGGTGAACTGCTTGATAAAGCACACATGACATTATTCCTTCCCCACCTGTGCACAGGATAGCCCTAGCCCAGGCAGTGGGATGTAAAAGCACAGTTTTATGATTTCCCCCAGTCCTCAGCAAGAGGTTCTGCAGCTTGCATTAGCACCCACCAGATATTTCTTACACAGGCTTTTTACTGTGCAGTGCCTGGTTAATTTTACTGTTGAACCACTTTAATACACACATAGTGAGCAGGCATTGTACAGCTCAGAAGAAATGGATTGATACAGAAAATGTTTAACAGTCATACATCTTTAAATATTTAATATGTGTTAGTGAGAACTGTCATTTCAGAAGAAGTCAGCCTAGAGATATGCTCAAAGATAAAGGATGCTTCAAGTCAAAGATCAACTTCTGACTATTTTCAACTGCTCTTTGTTTATATAGAAAAACCACTTTTCTTGAGAGGCCACAGCCATTTTTAGCACATGCTAGGAGGCTGAAAAGCTAGCTGTTTTCCTGGTGGGCATGTCAGCAATGAATACTAGATTGAGGAAACCAAAGGGAAATAGGAAAGATGGCAAAAAATTTCACAGAAGATTTACAGTGAGTCCCAAATGAGGAACTTTCCAGGGACAAGAGGGGGAAACCAATCCCATCCACCTGACCTGGAATAAATGTTACAAGGCTGCCACCATATGGCAACGAGTCTTTTTCACCCCACTCCTTATGGATTCCACGAGAAAATAACACTGTTGGTCAGGCTTGTTCCTTTTCTTCTGGAAACCACTGGTAAAAATATCACAGCCTACTCCCTTTAAAAATTAAAACCTGGATTTTCCTAATCTATGCTTTATGGAATCATATTTGGCCTCACAAAAGATGGGTAAATCTTTCCAGACCAAGCTGATAGTGTGTAAACAATCCTATATTTTAAAGTACTTTWAGTAARTGTATAAATCAGAGTCACATAATATTCTGAGYTGGAAGGAATCCACAAGGATCATCAAGTCCARCYCTYAAGTGAARGGCCTCTGTGGGGATTGAACTCTTAACTTGGCATTATTAGCATCAGTTCTACCCAAATGAGCTGATATCATGTTATATATATGCATATAGACTTGCATTATGTATACAAATATGTTATCTATTACATATTTAATGCATACATGCATGCACACATAATGTACGCATGTACATTATCTAAATTAATCAAAGTTTGCTATTTATTAAAAGTAAATGTTTCCATAGTTCCACATATGGAACCAACATCCTAATCCTGAAAAAACAATATTACCTTCTCATCAGGTGTAGGGGAGAACATTTTTTCTTCCATAGGATGCCTTGARTAGTCATAAGGATAGGTCACAACCAGCTCACCCCCATGGAGGCTGGCAGAGAGCACAAATGGGATAGACCTCAACCACTTCATGACTGCTTTTGTCTCAGGGGCCACCTGAAATCCAGGAAAAAAAAAAAAAAACAAGCTGTGACTAGCCATGCAACTCCAAAGGGATTTGATCCTGGGCAGGATGAAGCCCAGTGGGGAAGACACTGTGTTAAAAGGATAATGTTGAAGCTTTTTGGCTCTTCCAGCCCWAAAGTTACTGGGGGCAGAATATCAATTTTCTCCAGGTAATGGATGATACRCATTGTTCACTGTGGACAAACTGGAACAAAAAAAAAATAAAGAGAAAATTTGACAGAAGAAGAAACTTTTCATTACAATGACATTTTCAGAATAGAATGGCAGTACTCTAGGCTGGAAAACTTGTGGCATTTTATTACTACTTACCTARCTCCCTATATAATTTCATTTCTGAATCAGCAGGATTGACTTTGAATGAATAAACTGGAATAGGGGGATAAATTTGCAATTCTCATCACCTGTTAAAAATGMATTTGCTATCCTTAGGTCCTGGTTAATCTGTAAATAAATGAAAATTAATGCATATAATTTTCATTTATTTATTCATTTATTTTTGCCTGTGGTTTACCTGCATTTATCTGTGGCAGATAAGTCACCAGATTTAGGGGTTTTTGACAATTCCTCAGTAACAGCGGCCAAGGGRGAGGGCAGCAGACTCCAGGAGGTGTTCAGGCACCCGAATGCAGGAGACTCCTTCACCCCGTTTCTGAGGAGGGATTTCTGGGGCCTGCTGCGGTGTTAGTGCATTCTTAGGGATAACAGTGGCATCTGGTGGCCGGTCCCTGCAAGCCCAGACTCACACCAGTGCCCCTGGAGAGCTGAGGTTCTTTTCCTTGCAGCTGGGGGAAGTTACCTGGGGAAAACCTGAGGAGGRCAGAGGCTGCTCATCTGGACCCTGCACAACTGCAGATGTGCAGGTGTTATAAAAATGAGAAATATAGGTTAAGGTGAACTTAATCCAGCATCTGTTTAGGGCTGCTTTAGGGGTTGCTTATCATCCTTTGCTTTGACTCCATCACTGTCAGAAAACCAGGCAGCCAGGGCTCCAGAGCATCTAGTGTGCTGGGAAAAACATCCAGAACAAAACGAGAAAAAAAACTACCAAACTATTAAAGCCCCTAAAGACTTATATATTTGTGTTTCAACAATAGTAATTTCTGTTTTCTTTGGATCACTCCCTAATCTGYTGTTGTTAAAAAAACCTTTGGGGATCCACAAACCCAGGTGTGGAGCAGAGAAAAATGCTGTGAAGGTGCACCAAGGTATTATAGCTCCATCAATGAGGCAGAAAGCCAAGGAAAAAGTCATGTCTAAAAGTAGTTTTACCTGGAGTGATTTAAGAAGATATTGTACTGTCTACTCCTGACCTAAGCAGGAGAGTACCACTCTACAGATGCTGTAGTTTTTAACGGAGTCCTTCTGGTTTTTGGTTTCCTTAAAATGCCTTTCTGTAGCTACTGATCTGAACTAGTGCCTTTAGCCACTGCAAGTGGGAAAGGCTGTACCTTGTACTAGGGAAGAAATGGGACCCTGAGTCTCTCACTGCTGCAAGGTGTATCATTAAATCAGTGGTTTGTGATTAGTATATGAACACAAGCCAGTTTGTGCCACTTATCCCCAGGAGAAAAAGATGTGGTTCATTTTGTCAATCAGCTCAGTGGCAGGCTCTGAATCTCTGTGCCACAACCCTTTCAACTTTGACATTTTAAAGAGGCAACTTAAAAAATGAGATGTAACAGATAAAATCTGATCAAGTGAGGAACGCACAGAATGGACTTTACAAACCAAAAACCTAATCAAGGGGGTTTTTTACATAATAGAGAAAATTAAATACAGAGTTTCCAGGAAGGACATAACATAAAAAAAAACCCTAAAAAAACACAACAAAACTTTAAAAAGCAGATGAAGAGCATTCCAAAAGGAAAGGACTTTTTGCAGTCTCACACACCCACTCACACAGTGCAGAAGTGGGAGAAGAAAGCAGCCCCCAGGCTTCCTTGACAAGAACCATGGCAGTGTCCAAAGAATGCTATCTGCACCAAAGTATTTGTTTTTCTGGCCTCTGTACAGTGTCCTGGGATGATCTGATCATGATCTTTATCCCAGTAGTGCTTGGGACTGAACCAGCCACTTCCACCTGCACCCTGGAAGTTCATCCTTTGAGCCCATCTCCTCTGAAGAGGAGAAGACCCCAGATGGCTTGTAAGGGGCTGTGTCAGTGCCTGTCCCATGGATTGGGCAGTTTGGGAGTTTCTCAGGGTGAYTGAGCACCTGGAACAAGCTCACACATTCCAAGTCCATAGCACCAGCACTTCTGAGGAGATTGCTGTCCCAAAATCCCATCAGCTGYCTGCCCTGCTGCAGCTGCCCCAGTTCCTGCTGCCCAGCCAAAGAGGCCATGCCTGACATCAGCACTGCTTTCAAACAGCAACCCTGGGCCTTGATAAAATATTTAAGTTGCTTCTGCAATTCAGTGGACAGGAGTAAAATGCACAGCTTGATTTGAGAGCTCCTGATKTCAGTCCTTCACCCTGATCAGCCGACTGGCTAAGCAGATACCTGCATAAGGCCCAAGACAGTGCTGTCTCACAGAGCCACTGTCTTACTGAAGTGAATGTTGTGAAAAACCAGGAGTTTCAATGTCGCTATTTTTATCCTAATAGCACCTCAGTGACATCAATGATTAAAGCTTTGAAATGAGCACATTCTGATTCAGCTGCATTGGATGATAGCTGATGTTATCTGTGCCACTCTGGCCTTTGACTTTTCCTTTAATGCCGGTTTTGTGGAGCTTAATTTTTTTTTTACCAGGACTTTTGCTTTTAAGTTAGATGAGATCAATTTTAAAGTACCCATCTCACAAGAACAATTCAGAGCACAACTAGAAAACAGAAATTATTTCTGCATCAGTACAAAGATGGGCCACTACCCTTTTTAAACCTGAATCTCATTTCTGTTGATTATACTGCAATTAGTCACTGTCCCTATGGCTTTCAAATATTTCTTTTTTTCCCTTTTAAAAGCATCCAGATTAATTTTCTTAAAGAGTATGCCAGCCTCCACTGACATCAACTTCCGAATTCTGTTTGAACCAAGACAATTGAACCAACTATATTTCAGAGAAGTCTGTCTGCCTGAGCCATAATTCATAAAAGTGGGGAACAAAACACATTCTATGAAGCCAGGCTTTCAGRGAGCAGGAGCTCTGGCTGAGTGCTCACTTTCTGCTTCCTGATCTTTATACAATGCCCTAAAACACTCTGGTAATTACTTTAATAAGGCAGGTAACAAACAATGTTAAGTAAATGAAAGGGGAGAGGCTGGTGTTGAAACATCAACCTAATGTTCCTGCACTTACAGAGCGCCACTGTGAGAGCCATGGGTTCATCTGCCTGACAAAACTGAGGCCCATTAAGGGACAGCTGATTAACTTGTCCCGTGGTACCACCAGCAGAGGAGACACAAGGCTGTGAGATCACTTACTGCTAGGTTTGTGAACCATAGGAAACTGCAGTCAACAAGGAGRTTTTGTGGTGTCACCAAGGCCACAAGGCCACTGGTTTTCTCATTTGCTCTGTAAAGCATATGGATTTGGAGATTTTTGGAGTTTTTTTTTTGTGTTAGTTCCAGCGTTGGGGCCAGGAGAGCACCTAGAAGTTCCCTGAGCGTTGGTTCTCTGAGGAGTACCTTTAAAAACAAGAAAAAGTTTGCAGGAGAAGAGACATATTTGTAACCCCAGGTCTGYACCCACTGAGGCAGAGCTCAGGCAGGGTGGTGGTTTTGTGCCAAGGTTCCCTGGTCCCTTGGGTGTGCCAGATAACCCAGGGGGATGCTGCAGCTGGGGCAGAGCWGTGGTGGTAGCTGTGAGAGAAATGTTAGGCTCCTTCCACCCATCCCTCTATAAACTGCTGCAATGTTCCACAGCGTTTAAGAAAGCTGAATACATGGTTGTAAAAATGACTTCTGCAAGTGGCTGCCTGCCACTGACCTTCTCTRTCACAGGGCAGCAGAAGAACCAGGGCAGGAGCAGGACTTGGAGAGGGAGGAGGTTAGAGCCTGGAAATCCAGAGTTACAGGGTTACTCTGGGCTGCACAGTGTGAGACAAACTCACAGTTTGCATCAGGCACTGGCAAAAAGATGGGAGTCAAAGACATGTTTGTCCTTTCTCAGTTCTGCCTGGGTCCTCAACCCTGCACCTCTGGACACAGAGAGAGACTGAGCACATGGCTGGAGGGAGTTCTCCATCCTTTCTTTCCCATGTTGGAGCAGGGGAAGGCTCTGAGGAGCCCTCCCKATCAGTGAAGGGAGCGCTATAGACAATGTGTGATGAACTGACCACAGCCCCCAKTCCCAGTCCCTCTGCACCACAGGGGGGAAGCAGGTACAGCATTCACATGCAAAATTAAGCCTAGAAAGAAGTCAGAGGTGGAGGGATTTTAAGATTTTAAGTGTTTTTAAGATTTCTCAATACTCTACTCCATAATAAATTAAATTGATACAAATAATTTTCCTCAAGTCGAGTCTGTTTTGTTTCTGATGTTAATTAGTGACCAATCTTCCCCTGTCTTTATCTCAACCCAGGAGCTTTTAGTTATATTTTCTGTCCCCTGTCCAGCTGAGCGAGCAGGGGAGTGATAGAGTGGCTTTGGTGGGCACCTGGCATCCAACAAGGGAAACTCACTCCAGGAGTGAATCAAAATCTCTCTGACTTTTCTCTTAAAATCCTTTTTTATTCCCTCCCAGCTATTTTCATTTGRGCTCAGGCTCTGCTCCACAGCTCTCAACCCTTCTTTACCATCTGAGGCTCTGAACTCCACTTGCATTTACCAGCTTGCTGTTTTCAGTTATTATTCAGTCAAAAGTTGAAAACTTCTAAGCTGGTGATCTTACAACCATGCAGAAATTCAGTGCCATGAGTTAAGATCTGTGATTACATGCAAAAATAGAATAAACTACTTGAGCTGAGTTATGGTAGAAATCAGGGTCTTATACATTGTGTATTGCTGAGCCTCTTACAGCCTTGCGTCTTCATATGCACATTACCCTGAGGAAGTGAGGTGTTTTTGTCTAGACTTTACTGCTGTGAAATGGGGTACCAGAACACTGGGACATCATCAGGGATGCCTTTGGGATTTAAACCTGGCTTTACATAAGACCACCTGCAGCAGACTAGGAACCTGAAGTATGAGCTCTCAAATCTTCTGCTAAGACTAGATGCTGAACAGGATATTTCCTGTTCCACACCTCTCTGAGGTTTTGTGCCAGATAAATATTGAATCCAAATAGAGTTAGTTTAAAGATAGAAAAAAAGCAGAGCTCACAGTATCTGAACTACTGATTTAGCTTCCTGTGATTGTTCTTTCAGGGGCAGCTAAGGTCCACTTTGAGTTGTGCTGGGGGCTGCTGGGCTGCCAGAAACACAGGTAAGGCTGRGCTTTGCATTCCTGACACGACATTACACAGAGCTTAGTGGTGATGAGTGTGAGGCCCTGTAGTGCTGCTTCCATCCTGCTCCCACCCTGCAGTGGCAGCTTTCCCTTCCAGCACCTCTGCAGCTTGACAGGCTGTTTCCACTGCTCTTCATGGTTACAGTCATTTAAAAACATCCTCTCTTAATGGAAGATGACACCACACAGCTTTGCATGCAGCCTTTGTACATTTTCCATGGCACCAAACCTGTGTAGGGCTTGGTGAAATGACAACCAAATCCATAAAGGCTTTAAAAGGAACCACAGTTTAAAGCACTAATGATGAATCATTACAGACTTGTGACCCCCTTGTAACAGTTATTATTCTTAATATAAACCAGCAAAATTCAAATTATCCACAAATTTTCCAAATAATTTGTGGCACCTTCCCCTTTGGCCAGACCTGCACCATGATTTTCATGCCAATTCTGAGCCTGTCCACTTCAGTCCTACTCATAAAATCTGATTACAAGCAAATCACTWCAGAACAAGCAATCTCAGTCTCTTAATTCCTGAGCTGCTCTGTAGTATATATGATTTATAAAGTGTGTAATTCATACCTTACCCCACCAGTAGGACTGTGGAATGGGAATGTGATCCAGACGGGCCCCACGAATCCCAGCCCTTCTGTAAGCCTCAGATGTCAAATCTGGGAAATTTCTATTCAGGTCCAAGTTCTGAGCTGTCTGTCGTCCAATGATCCATCCATTGTAACCAGCCCCCTGTTTTGCAACACAGAAGCCAACTTCAGAATAGCTCCCTGTCTCAAAATAGCATTTTGTRGAAATTCTTTAATCAAATGGAAGTTTTAAAAGAAGTCAACTGAAAATGTCTGTACTGTTAAAAACCCACGCTTATTAATTAATCACATTTTGTCCCCATGAATATTAATGCACTAGCTAGCATTCAGGAAGTGTTTCACTCACCAGTGATGTGACTCATGAGAGGAACACAGGGGCCTCTTGCTCAGAGCAGCACATGCAGAGTGGGTTAGAGGAGAAAAAGAAAATACAGCTGATGCCCCAAGACAGGATGAGGCAGAGTGCAGTAACTCAYACAATGGACAGAGCTCACCACGTGAGCAAAAACAGAGAAAGAAAGGTCTAGTTTCACACTAGTGGTGGAAGAGAGAACAGAGAGGGGGAAATAAGAATATCAAGTTACAAATAATAGGATGTTGGTTTTCACAGGTCTCCCATCAGGCATGAGTTGATCTCTGAAGACTGCCATCCATTACGAAACTTTGACAATACAGAAAATAGTCACATTTCATTATGCCTACAGTTTTAAAAGAGGGGGGAAATCAGCATGTTATTAAACTGCATTTCCTCATAAARCAATGTAAGTCATTATAGTGAGTCAGTAAGCATTTTGTTCCAGAACTGATAGCAGAGAGTGCTAAGTGTGTAAAAAAGTAAAAGTCATTCCCACACCATCACATGCAGGCAGCAAAAATGACAAATATGGCTCTGATTTCCTCTTATTTCTGTTCACATCATCTCTGGAAAGCAATGCATCACCAAAACTATCTGGAATCCTGGCAGACAATCATTAATGTTCCCTCCTTTACATGACACTCCCTTTCCAGTTTGTTCTTTCCCATGGAGAATTGTAGAAACATGAAGGCCTGAACATCTCCTCACAATAAAACTTTTACCTCTTCTGCAGCCAGTTCATACCCATCAGGATTGAGTGAAGGGAGGAGATGAATTCTGGTGTTGTTAATCAAGCTCTGGACACGAGGGTTCCCAAGAAGATAYTCTGAACACAGATACTGTGCGAGGTATATAAGCAGTTCCTTCCCCACAACTTCATTTCCATGCATGTTGCCAATGTACTTAAATTCTGGCTTGACTGTGGAATGTGAAATAATGAGATGCTTTAATTTGATTATACCTGAGTGGCTTCCAAACCCAAGCTGCTTACTGATGAGTCCAAATTTTATTTACGCTAATTTCATGCACTCATTCTTGCAAACAGCACAGCAGTTCTAGGTGAACTTCTCTCCATTAAACATCAGCTCAGAAACAGTTTAAATAGTGTGAAATAAAGTAAGTCTAACMTATTAGGATTCTAAACCATAAGAGGCTATCATTGCTCTGAGCTTTTGCTGGAGTCATCATTAATTGTAAGCAAAAGATGCTGAAAACAAAAACATCAAGCCATAGCTGGGAAGGAACAAAATACAACCCTGGCACTCTGACCTACCTTGGGGGCTTCAATGCCTTATTTTGTCACAGATCCTAGAAACAACCTGCAGATGYGTGATAAATTACTCCTTTATTTGGGAAAGACATTGGGTTATGGATAAAAAGGACCTTTCAGGCTAAATAGCCCTGGAAAAAGCCTATTGGAAACACATAACTTTGCAATTCCCTCTAGTTATTCTCTCAATTTCYATCCTTCCTTAGAGACTAATGGAAAGTAGAAAACAGGTGCACTTTGAAGACACCTTTTCCTGTCTATCCCTTGGTCTTTGCCTTTGATCCTAGGCCAGCCTTGAGCACTACACATTGGAGGGGGCCTGGCAMAGAGCTATTATGCCACTTGCTTAGGCTGGCAAAATCTCCAGCTCTGGAGCTATTTCTACCTCCTTTTATGCTGTCCTGAGCAGCATGAAGCAACAGATTTAGAGAAAAATGCTAGGARATGTGTTAAACTACCATCTTTTATCATGCCATATCACAGTTTTCATTTAAAAGCCTGATTCATAGGCTTTGTGTTTTTCTGGCAAATGGAGTACAAGCTTAAAAAGACACCTGCAACTTATTTTCTTTGACAAAGAAACAAAGGGTTATAGGCCAGGAAAATGTAATGTAGATCTTTGCTCTGTTAATGACATCTACTGGGACCTGATKAAGTTTAAAGGCGCCTCAAAATACCTCTTGACTATGCAGAGTAGCAGAGCTGAGAGTAAAACAAAGCTAGCAGTCTTTGCTGTCCTCTCTGAGTCCCYTGCAGCACAGCACACAGAGGACACAGCAGCCTGACCTGAGCCCATAATCTCAATAAAGCATTAGATGTAGTTCAGTTCTGCCACGCTGCTGAGGCTGTGCTGATGCTGGAGCTCTTCTGATGAGAAGCAATCTGAGGCTCTCAGCAGTGGCCATGGCAATCCACCATATCTAGGCAACTATGGTTTTTGACCTGGGAGCTGGAAACTGGAGAACAATACCTAACACTGCCCTAGAAAGTTATCTGCTTTGTGAAGAATTTAAARCACTTCAAAATCTGGCCCTTGCTCTCTTAGTGATGAAACTACAAAATAGGGATTTGTACTGTTCCCCTCTGCAGAAAATTTGTGCTAACTTTTATATGCACATCCTAATGTATATATTAGCACCTATATAATAGCATCTATTCAGGGGCTATGATAACATAAATTYCTGGTATCATCCACCTGTTACTCTGGCAGGTGTAGCACTGACATGAATATTTGTGCAGGAGGATTGTTTTCTGTGCTGAATCATCCATTTTAGTGTCAATGTCCTTCTGCCTTCTCAGAAGATTTGTGTATTTTAAGGTGAAGGACAGTGAGGAAGAGGCAGATGGTAGGGAGGACAAGTCAGTAACAGGAAGGTACCCCAAATTTGCACATTGGGCACAAATAAATAACAGTGATATCACAGCAACCAAATACATGGTGATTTGAGAAACAGCATTATCAAGCATGGTCATGCACAGAGATCATAACAGWAAGAAATTGCTGCTGGGTTGTAATTGCTACATGGAATCAACAACTATCTTCTAACTCAGGAACACAAGGGAGGAGAAATGTTCTGGAGTCGGTGCTTTTTACAGTTTAAGTGATGTCCCAGTAAAAGAGCCTGTCTTCACTTGGATAATCTGGTCTCCCCTAAAGTACCCTGATCAGCACTGATGTAACTCACGCAGTTCATGGTGTCCAGGCTTGGTTGAAAACTCAATCACAAAAAGATCCTTCCCTTCAAAACTGCGACCTATGCTGTAAGTTGTTGCAATGTGGGAGCACTTAGAAGCAGTCTTCTTCAGCGTGCTCACCATTTGGGAATATGAATGGTGTTTGAACTGGATAAAAGTTGCTGGCAAGTCTGTAGGCAAATTTTCCTCAGCATCTACTTCTCCTGCAATGAAAAATCATAACACAGTGTTTAAARCCACAGTGCTTAGAGGATTGTATGAAAACCTGCATTTTTTTTCTGAATTATCCTTGGAAGTAGAATCGTAGAAAATAAGGCTGCAATCAAAACCTTAAACATATGTAGTACATCCTATACTTTATTGTGGCATGTTTTATTTGCAAAATCCTACTAATACATATGTCCACTTACAAATATTTGTACAATCTATAGTTAAATTTGGTCTTTGGCATGCTAGCTCATTTCAGTAACAAACTGTACAGATTTTTCTCTTTAAATTTGGTGAATCATTTTTTTTATGAGATTCATCTGTCTTCAGCTATCTGGATCTTCTTCATCCAAACAAAAATCTGTGACAATCATTAATGAGAATGTGCTGTTAAGCTTGACAGGCAGTCACAGATTTATAAGTGCACTAAAKTTTCAGTTTTTAAATAAAATATTTCAAATATATAGACAGCTATCATRCAGGACGAGGCTTATCTAAATACATCCAAATGTCTTGCTCTGAGCTGCCTGTCTTRATACTCTTTTTAAATGAGGGAGAGAAATAGACACTTCTTGTGCACAGTKTAATTAAGTCTTTAAAATAGGTGGAACAAAATCAGTGACACATTACAGGTGTCTACAAAAGACAACAGGCCAAGATAAGAAGCAAAGAGGTTTTCTGTTATAGGTAAGTCAGGCTGAGTGAGAGGAGACCTCCCCATGCAGACCAGGTGTGCCAGCAGAGCTCCCTTCCTCACCTCTCAGCTTTGCCAGSGGGTCAAAGCACCCCTCCTCCTCCCCAGCGAAGAAGCGGTCACAGTCTAAGAAGTAGGGCCAGGCCATGTCTATGGCATCAAAGGCAGGGAGGCAATTTTTTTTGAGGTTTTCACAGACATGCCTGCAGGGCTTTATGACTTTGTCCTTTTCACACTGCGGGGCCAGCACTGAGCAGCCCAGCAGCCTCAGGTCRGGGTTGCATTCACCCTGGAGCAGGTTGTGCAGCACACTGATGAGCAGGTACTCGGAGCTGTACTCAATCACCTCCCGAGACTTCTGATCCAGGAAGTTGGGATACACCATCTGAGTGTAGGCAACRTCAGTGCAAGAACTCAGGGCAATATCCACGCATTTTGCTGTGAAAAGGAGATGAACAGAGGAAAAATAACTTTCTTCTATTCAGACATTCTGAACAGACAAAGAGAACATAACAAATACCGTGTCCAATGAACTTATTTCTTTAGTTCTTAGGTGGGCAGGAAACAGTTTGCAAACTGAATTGCATGTTTAAAACCACGTATAGAAAGATGATGAGAAGCATGCTTGGTTCTGGAGATACAATTTGAGCTTAGGAATTTGACCAGACAATTCCTAAGAGAAAAGTGGGAATTTGCTGGTGAGAAAAACTCYAATTCCTAAATAAAAGCATATTTTTGATATCACTCTCTCAACCTCAATATGGATTTCCTGAGTTGGTGTGAGAGCCTATAGATTTTTTCTTTAGTGGGGAACGTACCACCAAGTTATCTCTTTTCTTTGCTTGGCCCCACAAAATTTGTAGAGTTTAGTATCTCTGAAACCACAGACCTTCCATGAAGTTTGACTGATACTGCTCAAAGAGAAGAAARGTAATTCTGGTGCTTAACTCACAGGCAAGCATACCCATAATATGATTACATGGATATTCTCATAAACCCAATACATTTTAAAAAATCAAGTTAGGAGGTCTAAGGAAGGATAAATGTTGGTAACACCTTCAACCCACTTAGAAGTGAAAAAGAGTAATAGAAAGGCATCTCTTCATAAAATTACTGGCTGTTACAGTAATGGGTCTACATTTGAGTTCCCTTCTCTTGGTAATGATTCTGGCTGGTAACAAATACTGTTATAACAGCAGCAAAACACTACACTGTGTGAAAGAGCATATTTCTCTTGTAAGAAAAGCCACTGTAACACCAACGTGAGTGTACTTTCAGGAAATCATGAAGAAATACTTATGGTTTTGAGGTTCTCCAAGAACAGCAAGGAAAGMCACTTCATACCTTTCTGTACAGTTTGGCATTGACCTGTAAATAAAGAGGAAAAGAAAAATCGTTAAAGGGTGAGTATACGTGGTTCCTCCTTTGTGTTAGGATTTGTCTGATCTGATATCTACTGCAGCTCTATGTCCTGAGGTCCAGCCATACCAGGAACAAACACATATTCCCATCAGGCACATATTACAGAATCACAGAAWAGGCTGAGTTGAGAAAYCCCATTCCCSCTCATCAACACACWGGTARGTRCCAAGGAAATTTCACTAATCAAAACCAGGTCTTTTTTAGTCTGGTTAGCCTAAAAGTCCATATGAGTCCTTCTGTACATATCAAGGTGTTTTAKTGATCTYCCCTGAAAGATYTTTTTGTCCCACATAATGCTGTGGRTACTTTTCTTSTATKGCAATTCAGCYTTTGGTAGAAATGAGGGGAATTTATTTCTTCCTCATCCTGCCTCATCGTATCTCTAGCACTTTTAATGATATTTTGAAACTAATTATTTTCCTCACCAACTACTCTCACAGGAAAGCTTTTCCAAAAGATCACTCTTTTAATGGCTAGAAATTGCCTTTTAATTTCCTGTTTAAAAGTACTTGTGGACAGTTTATGTCCATTGCTGTTGTGCCAGCATTGTCCTTTAGCTTAAGTAGCTCTCTGCATTCCCTGGTGTATTCCTTCACACTGCATTTGCAAAGAGCTAACAGATCTCCTCTGCTTTCTGTTTACTAGGTCAAATAAATTATGCTCCCTTGGTTTTGAAGGGTCATGGTTTGACTACCCATGAAATGCTTCTTTTGTTCCTGTTGATGCCTTTAGTTTCAGCTTTTATGATTTCCAGATTCCATGCTGTTTCGGGTGTAGTTTTAAGCTTCATATTAAGTGCTAGTAGGTAGTAGGYAGACAAAACAAATCCTTTCCTGCTGGAAACCAAGAACAAYTTTCTGGCYCAAAAGCAYAAACAACRATGGAYTGAAGARAGAAACAAGAAGGATGAGACTTCACAGCCTGGAGTTGTAATTGSACAATTAAACCCCAATATGCAAATGGAYCCAAACYTACAGAGAATGTGGCCTYGTGACYGRGGGGCYSKTGACTATTCAGGGTCCACCTGGTCAGGTTCTGGTGTCCCASGGGTATCCTGGGGCCTTTCAAWAAATRTCTGCTTTATTCTCTAGCTCTGTCCAGTYTCTGTTTCAGGTCAGCCTTCCCAAGGCATCACTGTAGCCAACRATTCTATATTGTYCTTTTSCAATATTGGCAACTAAAGAAATCTMTTCCTGCYSAGGTATTGGAGTTGGTTTCACCAGTGCCTCTTGGGAGCTAAATCATTCTGTGCAAGCCTGAACATCACCAGGTTCACCTTTCATCTGCTGTAGTGGGGAATCTATTCTGCTGCTATTTCTTCTTGCTCTCACTGGGGGGACAGGCATCCAGTTTCTCGCTCAGTAAATTCAGCATTTGTCCTCGCAAGACGAAATTCATTATGTTTTCTTTTTTTTCTGCTAAAGAGAGTTTAAACTTCTGCTCTTGGCATATTTGTTTAAACCTAATCATCTGCATATGGGTTGCTAATGACTTGAKCATTCTTTAGCCAAAATAAAGTCATCCTAATGAGAACCAAGTTAACCCTGGGATTTTATCTTGGAGGGGGACATTTAATTGGAAATCAGTCTGGTTCTATATTATGGATTGTAATTGTGCCAYATTACCTCATAAAATAAATAAGGCATCAGAACTARCAGGAACAGCCCATCCCCAACACCAAAACGTTCTGTTAAGCAGCAAGCTAGAAAAAATGATATCCATACARACTCCTTTTCTGGCTYARTACATAATGATAATTGCATTAAATAGTACCTGGTTCATCAACAGTGCTTTCCATTATAGGAATTCCGTGTTTCCCCTAGTTAGGCACAATCCCCTCTGTGAGTTAGTCATTAAGGTCAAGGCATTTCTAAAAAAGCTTCATCTCAGGCAGATACTGCATGCAGTGCTACATCTGGGGATAATCAAGAAATAGCATTTTGTACAATGCTAGCTTGGAGAGAGAAAGAAATGATCTCTTTTTAGTAAGAGCTCCAGCAATTAATCCTGCTGATAAAATTGGATGTCACTKCTCCCTGAATCTGGATAGTCTTATATAGTAACATCATCACACCCACATTTGAGAGACCTTGCACGTAAGTCTGGAGACAGTCACATGTTCCTTACAGAGGGGAAAATGTGGTGTGGASAGGACTGGCTTGAGTTTAGCCACATCCCAATGGGGAGAGTGACACTATCTCTGTTTATCACCATGGTCATTAGGAATGAATCTCCTTTATTACCTTGAGGGGTGGATGAGAAATATTTGACACCTTTTTTTCCCTCTCCTGAGCTGAAAATTACTGTATTGTAACTATTATTTTAGACTAGAGGGTTGTAGTGCTGGGCACAGTTCTTCWTGGGGCATTTGGGGAGAGTGAATGGTCTTTCTACAACTGCTCACATTTTTTCAAAAAGAAGCATTTCCTCCTCTGCTGGCTCCAGTACCAAGCTGCAAATGCCCTTTTAGTTTATCGCTCTGACATGCAATGATCAAATTATGAAACTGAGGCACACACAGTCTCCCCAGCCACTCTTGCTGTGCAGGAGTGCTATTAGCCATCAGTCAGCCTGAGGTGTGGCACAGGCCTGTTCTCAGTGGCATTTCAGAATTCTGCTTATTCAGCTGGAGAAAAAGGTGTTCTGGCAACACTCTGGAACAAGGAGAGGAAACCARAGGGAATATGCAGCAGGCAGGGTCTGGATGTGGAGCTGCTTCTCCCTGCTCCAGCTCTCTGAGCAGCAGCAGACTTGCTGCATTTAGCAGATGCCTCTTTCTGCCCAGCTGGCCAGAAGGARAGGCACCAGGAAGCAATGGAGAACTGATGGAAGAGAAGTGAAATTCCACTGATACGCTGTCCTCGGTTCACCTGAGGACTGGCTCATTTTGTGAGTAGGAGGAGATGCTAGCACAGGAGAGGGAAAGACATCTCTGGTTTCTGACCATGCTACATGTCATTTACACTGTGATGTTTTTACCATATTTCTGTAGAGAGAGAAATCTATTAAGCAACATGGTTATTGCTCACTAACAAAGATGCTGACTGAAGAAGATAAATCTATTTTGTAGATGAGGAAMCAAATCCATATAAGTTTTTTACATGGCAACTGAAGTTATTCATCTCAGTRTGTGATAAACAGGGATGATTCTGCAAAACCCTGCTTAGTGGATAAAGTTTTTCCACTACTTGTGATCCAGGATGTGCCTTACAATCTCAAAGCTACCAAGACTCATTCACTGATTAGTAAAAGTGGCTCTTTGCTGCTGGGTCCTAAACCTGACTCTAAATCTAAATCTGGAACTAAGCTAAAATTAGATTTAAGCCTCACAATTTTGCAGCACACYGTGGCATTTTCTCTCTGTCTCTCCTTACTAGAGATACCTATCCAACTTCTGGCCACCTCTCCCCATCATGCTGTATGACCCAAAGCCACAGCTCTGTCTTGTAAACACCCAGGAGTGAAAMAGCTTGAGATTTCAGGTTATCAGGAGTGAGTATGTATACAATCAAGAGAAAAAAGGTCTGGTTTATACCAAACCTGGCTTTATAGCCAGCCYTAAATGTGTGCTGATGTGGTGTTTTGACTTTCCCAGTTTCCTAAAGCCAATGCTTACATATGTTTTGGAGGGTGCAGCTCTGCAAGGGCCAAGGATAATTCTGCAGGATGTGTGCTTATGTAAATAAGTGTGGATACACGTAGCTGGGCCAGAGCCTGCCTGCCTGGAGAGCCAGCAGCAGGAAGCTCTCCAAGGCCAGCTCCCAGGCTGCAGCTGCACGGTCTGTTCCTGCAACCTTGCACCCACTSGCCTGGGTCTCTGCACTTAGAAATCACCAGAAAATCCCTGTCCCTGCCCATGACAGCTCATTTTCTCTAAGCTCTGGCMATGCCAGAAAAGTTCAGCCACTCCCTTCCTCATTTTCGTATGAGAAATGACAGGGGCTGGTGTAGAAAGTTTCTCAGGTCTCCCAATTCACTAGGCAGGCTTCAATTGCTGCTTCTTCTGTGCTTGAAAGAGCCTAAAATTTTTCATTTTTTTTTTTGTGCAAAGGCTTCCCTGGGCTCAAAGGAAGACAGTGTCACCTCCTCTCAAAGTCCCATCCACCGACAGGTTGGTACACAGAGACCTTTTTCTTCCTGACCCAGAACAACCTTTTCAGTTTTTTATGTTTATTTTTATACTCTAACTATTCCACAGAACTAAAAAGTCCTTTCAGTAGCACAGCTTCTATTTAAGATTATGGATAAAATAACTTATTGAAGAGGAGAAAAGCCATTTCAAGCTTTCTGAGCTCTCTCTATAAAATTCGCTTCTGGTTTTAATTTGCAAAGGCAAGCTTGAAAATCTACAATGCAGCACATACATATTTTACTGCCAAGCTTACGTTTTTTCCCCTTGATGATTCAGCACCGAAGGAAGCAAGCTGCTGTGATTAACCCTAGCCCAGACAACAGAGCTCAAAAGCTRCTTCTAGTACTATGGACTGGCCAGTTGCCTTTTCAAGAGCAAAGCCAACAGGAGACTCATGCAATTGATGATCTGGAGTAAGCCCCAGGACAAATCTGAAGTCTGAAATATCTAAGTAATTCAGTGAGGCAGATTGGTAGGGGGGTGTGCTGATCAGTACAGATCAAAATAGATGAGATAATTTATATTGTAAAGATCAGCACACCCCCTCCCAGCTTTCTGGCTTCTTACTAGAAGAACATATGTATTCATTTTAGTCTGTTTATAGCCAAAGCCTCCACATTTCTAAACAAACCATTTCAGTTTCTTATCACATTACTCTTACTCTCCTGGCTCTTTTACCTGGTTCTTCAAGTCAGTCTTTCAGTGATATTGTCTTTGTCACTAAAGAGACAAACCTTAGTAGCAAGATACAAACACTGCTGAGCTGTACCTTTTTGCAAAACACTGGAACAGCACCTTCAAATTGCAAAGCACAGCCTGCTTCCAGAGCCAGCTCCTAGCTACAGCAAAAGGACAAGGGCAGGMCAAGATCCATTACAGAACAATAAAATGGATCAGAATCATCAGTAGGAGGGAGTGGGAGGAGTGGAGATGTGAGGGGACTAGTGGCAGAGTAATGACAGAGCTGAGGAGCTCTGGCAGGGGGAGAATGGTTGAGCAGAAAGCCCAGAAGAGAAGGCAGCCACACACCTAAGATATACATGCAGGGGGCAGAAGTGGAGAAGATTCCCAGCCACAGAGAAGAAATTCCAGGAAAACTGGAGGAGAAAGGAGTGCTTGCAAAAAGCAGCCACGTGTTTAACTCCATTTTCTGGATGCATCAAAGGTTTTATGAATAGAGGACTGAATAGATGTTATTAAGCCTCCAGCAATTGCAGTAACTGCCTAGGGGAGGGATGTGTTTGCAGCAGGCAGGAGCAGTGCCCAAGARCTCTGTGCACCCCTCCTTTAACCCTGCCCCCTCACTTGAAGRAGCCTGAAAGCACCTGAAAGAGATTAATGCCTCATCTACCTTTATTTTGCAGAGCAAGATCACAGCAGAAAGATGCAAGCCAGTGCTCATTGCCAATCATGCTTCTTTCTAACCCTCCTGCTGCCTGGCATTAGGTTAAACGGCCATTTTATTGAATTACTGAAGGTGTTCCCACAGCAATGACACTGTAATCAGTTCTTTCAGGATTGTTTCTCTCTCGGGACTGCTCTGGAGCCAGTGAGAAGGTGCTGAAGCTTTTCCATGGATGATGTAAGGTCACAGCCTGCAGACCACAGGTCAAAATCTGTTCAGATGCACACAAAAAGCTGTCACATGGCAAGGGCACAAAGATAGCCTTAGTGGGCACCAGAAATCCTCCCTTGYTTCTAGTTGTTCAGATGCAGCTTAAGCCTGTCTACTGTTGTAGGTGATGCCTAAAGGAACAGATGGAGAGTATTTCTGTCTGTCTGTCTGTCCCCACCACTGCCTTGGTGCCTCTGGTGTCACCCCAGCTGTGTGTCTGGCTGGTCAGTGCTGCTCCAAGAAGTCTTCAGGAGTTGAAAATCCTGAATATAAACATAATTCCCTTTTTGTAGCCTCAGCTGAGATCTTTCCCAAGTTGCAAGGGGAAAAGTACCCATTGGGAAAGCAGAATGCAGCAAAGATGATTAATACAAAGTGGGCCAGCAGTTGTSAAATTGGCTGAAGGCTTAGTGACCTGCATGTGTGACAAGGCTGCTTCTGAACAAGCATTTCCTGTGCACCTCCAGGATGATCTGGAGACATACGATGATCATCTCTCAGGGTCTGGTCAGTAAAGAAGAAATAAGCTCAAATCTGGGGGATGATGGCATTAAATCACAGCAGGGGTAAGAAAGTGAAATAGGTCAGGAAATCTCTACAACTATCATCTAAAGGATCACTTTGTTTTTTTGCCAGGTTGCCTGGTGAAGGATAAAAACACTTATCAACCAGGTAATCTGGATCTGTGAGGCCACATAGCTTTACTTTGTGACCACACACTCTTTACTGCTCAGTTCTCATGATTTAAGGATGTAATATTCTCCAAGTGCTTTGGCCAACAACCTACCACAATCAGAAGCTTTCCTTTAAACAAGCCCAACTCTGCTGAATGTCATGGACATGGACAAAGGATCGTGTCTGAAAAATAGAGGTTTGGGTTTTTTTTTCCACAATCTTTCCAAAATATTAGCCAAAACATCATTCCATCCTCTTTAAATAGTGTGTCCATCCCCCTAGATCAGTTCTGTCTTTTCTTCAGTTTAAATGTGTGGGAACTATTGTAATGAACATCATATCTGATGCTTCCATAAGTAGAGTTTTAAGCAAATGTGGTACTTTAATTTTACAAAAGACTGACAGTTAATTTAACAACCTTGACGTCAATCTGTGCTTTGATCTCATATTGTCTCCTAGACAAATGTRTCCCATTATAATCCTAAAAATTGTGTGTCAATTGTATCAGTGGAGTTTCAACAGCACAAACTAAGGGATTGAMATTTCAGTTTTATTTCTGAAGTGGACAAAGTAACCCCAAGCCCCAAAACTCCACTGATCTGTGACAGCTGCATCCAACTGGGAGRGTGATTCTGTCCAAATAAGATTTAGCAGTCATAAAAACCCGGGGTGATAAAAGCCCAGCAAAGAGACCAGGACGTGGCCCAGCAGCCTCAAACACCATGCTCACAACWTGATAGGTGACTTCTGCATGGCACCYCCATGCTCAGCCCTGCATCAGGCARTGACACAGGACATTTWTCCAGCATTTGGCCCAGGCTGCAGAAGGAGCTGGCTCTCACATGGCAGCAGCAGCCCAAAGGGGACCATGGCAGCCAGCCAGCACCCTCAAACACTGTGACTGTGGGAAGRGAGAGGTGGTGTCTAGAGGTGTTCCAGGGGATCAACCATTAGTGTGATTAAGTCTTGCTAAAAGCTAGCTGTGACTAAGAGCAGCGGGGTTTTGTTCAAGTTTTGACTTCTATGTAYCCACACCCCCACACTTTAAAGATGTCTGTACAAGTATTCTGAAGAAAGCTCTGCCTTCAGATTGAAATMATGCATAAATTGTTTCAGCAGTATAAGGAGATACCTGTGTATTTTATTTTCAATTTAAACTTACTTTCCCCACGTAAGTGTCTGTTTCTGATCCCTTTTCCCAGGTTAAAAGAAGCTGAAGGCCAGTGTTTCTAAAATAATAATTGTGTCGAAATCCTGGAGCCACTGGCAGGAGTTCAGCAGAGCTCACATGATTCAGTGATGACAACTGGCTTCACAAAGAGCAGGAATTTCTCATCTCATGAGTGAGCATGATGTAGATGCTAGTTCTGCATTTTTTGGTTTTGACACAGCTTGGACACATCTATCTCAGGTCCAGCCAGTGAGATTCCTGCAGCCTGGGCTTCCCCACGTGTGGCAACGCAGTTCTGTGGTCAGGCTCCATGTCAGCACGTGCCAGTGCCAGCCACAGCAGGATGAGGGACCCCACTGGGGCAGGGAGAAGACCCCAGCTCACTGCCAGGTCACTCAGTGCWATCACAGGAGCAGCAGCTGGAGAGGCTCTGCCTCTCTGAGTGCACAGGTTTCACCAGGAAACCAGCATGAGAAACATCCACAGCAGAAGAACAAATTTGCTCAGGTCCCATGGAACAGGGGCCACTGTGAAGGTCRTGGGAGGAAATAACTTTTTTGCCTTTTACTTAGCAAAAACTGTGGCAGATTGGAATTGCAGAGAAGAAGGGAAAGGTACATCTCTGTGTGAACACACTTTTTCTTATTGAGGAAGACAATCATTCTTACTCAATGCTATAGCTCAGGGAGGAGCCAGTGCCACAAAATGTGTTTGGACCCCAGAACAAATACTGTATTTGTCCCCTGCCTCCTGCCCTGGTGGTTTCTCACTCCTCATCTCTCTTCCTTGTACCTCCCCCAGTGCCTCTCATCTCCAGTGGCTAAGGTTAGGCATCCTCAGGATGGGACAATGTCTGCCTCAGGAGAAAGCCAAAATGATGAAAACAAGGTGCTTGGAAGAGGAGGGGACTCACAAGTGACAGGTGTGCCAACCAGCACTCTGGCTGCTCTCCTACTTCCACAGCTTCAGGTTAAACAATTCCACTCCTCTGGACTCCTGCCTGGATATTAGAAGGCTCAGGGGGTCTTTCTCCTCCTCTACAATTTTCTGAAGAGGGGTTGTAGTGAGGTGAGGGTCAGTCTYTTCTCCCAGGTAGAARTACAAGTGGAAGGACAAGAGGAAATGGCCTCAGATTGGTCTGGGGGARGTTTAGGTTGGATATTARGGAAGATTTCWTCACAGAAAGGTTGCCAATCTTTGGAACAGGCTGCCCAGGGAACTGGTTGAGCCACCATCCCTGGAAGGATTTAAAAGATGTGTAGATGTGCTGCCTAGGGACCTGGTTTGGTGCTGAACTCGAAGAGCATGGGGGTCGTTTCCAACAGCAGCAATTCCATGGTTCTGGCATCTGACAGGCTGTGCCATGTGCCCGAACACCCTTCAAACGCTGGGGCAGGGGTGGGGAGGGTGGCACAAGGCTCGGGCAGCCCAGCTGTGTTCGGGGTGGGTCAGATCGGTGCCTGCCGCGGCTGTAGGAGCCCGGGAGCCACACGGTGGCACCACAGACGGCGGCGCGGTGGCCGCAGCCCGGAGCCGTCCGGAGCCRGGGCGGACCTGGGGCGTCCCCTCCCCGCGCATCCCGGGAGCGCCCGGGATTTGTAACCCCGCTGGAATACACCGGTGTATCCCTGCCCCCGAATTCCCCMGTGAAGCGCTCCCTGAATACAAGTGACAGGAAAAGAAAGGCTTTATTGCTCTTAGCATCACTATTGATATAGGTTTTTTTGCTGCTGCATCCCGTTCTGGATGTGTTCAAGGCCAGGCTGAATGGGGGCTGGAGCAACCTGATCTACTGGAAGGTGKCCCTGTCCATGGCAGGGGCTTGGAAGGAGATGACCTTTGAGGTCCTGTCCAACCCAAACCATTCTATGATTCTATTATACATCCTCAGCCTGACCCCAGTGGCATCACAATTGTAAAGTTGCCCCCAGCTGCAAGGAAAGTCACCTATTCGAGGACATATCACTTCAGTCTGCCTCTGTGGGATTTTAGYTTTGTTGTCAATATTTATAAAGCACTTCATTTAACTAATTACTACTGGGCTACATCCGTGAGCATCAGAGATGCGCAACTTGGATAAAGATGAACCTGTTTTATTAGGTCCCTCTGAAAAAGTTTGGCCATCTCTCAGAGGAAACATGCTAAACTGTACTTTTCTCACCCTAACTATGAGCTAAGAGGCCAGTTAAACCCATAAGGGTCTGACAGTGTGACCTTGTAGCATCTTACCACTGAGAGAGACAGTAGCTCACTGACTCCCCAGGGGTACAGGACACAGCCAGGGAGAAAGGACCTGCCCTCTCYCAGTGCCATGGCTCCCAGCTGCTGCCCAAAAAGCTCACCACATAGTGTATGATGTCACATTGTGGAGCTGCATGACAGTAATCATTTCCTTATTTTTCTTAACAGAAAAGCACAAAGCATTTTCAAAAGATCTTGGTATTGTAAACCATGTTTCATTTTGGCTTCTTATTAAAAAAAAAAAAAAAAAGCTAAATGAGTCACAGCAGAACAAATACCACCRGGAAGCCTGCAGAAAGCAGCTCCAGCCTTGCTGGGAGTCAGGCAGTGGTACTGGTTCCTGCTGTTCTCTCTTGCAAGAACAGTTCCAGGCTGGCCTCCTCTTTCAGGGCACTACAGGTCTGACCACTGAGAGACAGCGAGACCTACTCAAGGGATCCTGAAACAGGAGAGAARATCCCACTGCTACAGCTGAAGATGTAGCCTATGCCTTGAACGCTGAGAGGAGACCCCTGCAAGGTCCATTTGTGAACATGTGCATCACTGCAGGCCCCTTTCTTATCATGTGAACTTGACATGATCTTATCCCCCCTTTAGAAAAGAAACCTGTCAGGTGTCTCAATGTCCAAGCTGCTGCTTTGCTGTGTGATCCAACTGCCCTGCAGTGTGAAGTGTCTCCCCTACGTGGCACACAGTGACAGCTCCCTCTCCCTACCTCCAGCCACCCCTCTAGCAGCATTTTCAGCTGCCTTTCTGCAAGCCCTGCCCTAAAGACACCACAGTTGCCAACACACACAAAACACTCTCAGAGTCACCCCTCAATGATCTGTACATTTTTGGTTGCTRGGATTAACATCCCATGGCAGGACTCTGATCAGCTGGAACTGGAGCAGAATCATACCTCACAGAGAAAGGTCATGCTGCCRACCACACAGCCTCTTCCTGTAATTGGCTGTAAATAGTCTACAACTCTTCTCTTTGTGCAGCTTTATCCAAAAATAAAAATCCCTTTAGGCTGTGGTAGACCTCACTTTGATGTTCGTGGGAACAGCACTCTCAAATTACATGCAGTACATGGCACATGGGCTGYACTGTGTAGCAGTTCAATGCCAGTGACAGTCTATGGCTTATATTTAAGCACTGAAATATAGTTGAATTTCCTTGGGTAACWTTAAGGTCAGTTTCAGGTTAATTTATCTCTTCCTGTAATCCCATAAAATAAATATTTTTCTGACTCATTTTAAGTTTAAACTCTCTGAAAATAAATTTCCTGGAATAGACCTTGTCACTACACTGAAATTTCRTGTCKCCACTGTCCCCACAAAATTAGACACACTTGATAAAAAAAAATTAATTTTAAAAGACACTATTATATATTTTATTAGTCCACTGGTTACTGAATTAAAACTTTCARTTAATTTAGCAGCATGTTCCTATTTAACCTTTATTCTAAAGGGTAAATCTGCTTTTCCAGCCAATCAACTCAAACAAATTCCATATTGCTTATAGCAAGCTAAAACACACCCTACAGCTGTCAGATCCTAATAAATCTCATACTTTGGACTTGAAATAAATGACCTAAAGCTAAATGTAAGGAAAAGCTTTTTTTTTTTTTTTTTTTTTCTTAAGCAGAAAAGCATACAGAAGGTCAAAAGTTCGCCTTCTTGCAATCTGACTACCACATTCTTAGAAGGCAAGGCCAGGGATGAGGTGAACTTTCTACATTCCCCATAAGAGTGAGGGGGGYCCTAACAAACTGGGAACTCCACAGATTGACAGAAAGGCACCTCTTTGATAGCCTTAAAGTCAGTGATGGGGGAATCATTACGTTCCCTTACATCACAGCCTTGTTTTTCTGCTGCACAGCCACACATCTCCCACCTTCCCATCCGTACTTCCCAAGCACAGCCCCAGCTTCACCACCAGCAGTGTGCAGAGTTCCAGAGAGCTGATCCCCCTCATCTCTAGGGGAGAGTGACAGCTCCTGTCTCCCTCTCCTTGAAGCTGGAACTCTTCACTTATTTCCAGGAGAAGGATGAAGAGAAGAAGGAGGACTTTTGGGGTGGTTTGCCTTACCTAGGGTCTCCTGGCCGGGTTCGCAGCCGGGCGCTGCCTTGGTGGCCCTAAGCAGCCCACCGAGGAGGAGCAGGAGCCTCAGGACCATGCTGGAGCCCCGTGCACAGGCAGCGCAGTGATGTGGCACTCACTGCCTGATGGAGTGACTCCTCTCCTGAGCCTCGGCGTGGCTCTGGCTCTCCAAGCTGCGGAGGAAATCGGTGCACTGCAAGGGCATGCCCACGTCTCACTGTGTGTGCAGTCCAGGCGTCAGATTTCAGCTGCATTTGAGCCTGGAAAGCAAAAGGCTTTGAGGCGGAGAGGGAGGAGGAATGAGCTCCCCCTCCCCTCTGCCTGCAGACCGTCTCCCTCTCGCAGCCTGGTTTACAATTCCATAAACAGAGCGGGGTCCCGGCAGGGTCGTGCCCTGCTGCTCCCCCCTGGGCCCTCGTGCAGCGCTTTTCCTTAGGGACGAGGGACATCCACGAAACCGAGTTCCCCCGAAGCCAAGGGAACGGTCTGGAGAGAGCAGAGGGAAGAGACAGAGAACCGCAAACAACTGAAAGCAACTTCCAAGCAGTGGTATTTCATCACGTATTTAACTGCAAGCTTAAAACATAACATGGCAGGGAAGGGAGGACTCTGAGCTGCATCCCCTSCAGCACACAGAGAATGGGAATGCACAGAACAGCCACCAGGATCCCCCTCTGCATGCTCCTCCTGGGCATTTTACTTAAGATAAGATCGASTTATCTGGAGGGATTCCAGGATTTTCTGTCAATTCTTGAAAAAAAAAAAAAAAAAACCTCACAAATGTGTAGATAAAACTCCAGGACAGCATCATGAGGTTTAAACTGGATGGTAAATCTATATTAAGTCGATAGTAAATTGATCTTTTAAGTTTCTTTTTTGGTTGGTTTTGGTGGAGTTTTTTCAGTATATTTTAGAGAAATGYGTATTGCATGTTTTTATTTCTGTACAACAGGCGTGGTGGAAAAGCACACCTTAATTGAGATGCAAATTCCTCATTTCTTACCTACACATCAGAAAACATCCCATATCACAGAAAAAAAAGGGAATTTTTCCTCAAAAATCCAAACCAAAACAGACCAAATCATCCTGTGTTTTCAGGCAGTGCATGTTTCTTTGAGATCAGMTACCTGCTTACACATGAGAGCAGAGAATCTGTCCTTACAGGTGGAGCTTGCCAGCTCCTGCTGMTCAGTACTGGAGATCAGTAGGGAGTTATGTTGCTGTATGATAATGTAATCAAATGAACCCCCCCATAGGGAAACCACTAAAGAGGCTGGCAGGGCAGGAGAAAGCTSTGTGTGTGTCAAAAAGTAATTGATGTCTCATCTCATCTGAAAGAGCTGCATTGGGAAGCTCAGCAGTCAAGTAAGTATGTCCTCTGCTTCCAGGCTCTGCAAGGCAGGTTGGCTTTTTGTCTCCAGGATTTCCTTCTAGATCTGGAGACTGCAGAGTCTGCCCTGTCCAAACTGGCTAAACAGTGCCAAAGCCTGAGTTCAAAGAACAAACTTCCAAGAATACTATTTACCTGCCTTATTTTTTGTCCTGATCACACAGCAGTATGGCTGGACCCTCAAGAAAAAAAAAAAAGTAACAACACAGCACTGGAAGTGTGGCCTCCAAGGGAAGGAATACTTCACCTTCTGCCTAGCTCCCCTACAACTGGCTGCTCTGAATACCAATCTGCCACACTKGTACCTGATGTGCTCAGGTGCAGCTGAGGGTGTGTCCAAGCCCGAGGCTTGCTGTGTGTCCAGGCTGTGCACTTTGTGTTAAAGGGAAAAAAGAAGCTGCTCAGAACTAAACAAAGTGATGTGGCTCAATTTTTTACAAGAATAAAAGGCAGCAGAGGTTATACCTGCAAACAGAAGCCAATCCTCAACCCTTGGAAATGCTCATGTCTTTACTGCAGTTTTCTGCAGCCCCTGGGAGTGTGGGGGGAGATTCTGTCACAGACATCCCGATACTTGTGGTGGTGAACTCTGCTGCAGAACTAATCCTGTACTATCTATAGTCCTGTCAGCTTTTTACTTCTTTTTTGTTCTGTTGGCACGTTTTTCTGCCTGTATTTTCTCTGTTTCCTACCCTCCAGCCAAGGCACTACGTCCTTGTGAGTGCCTTCTCCCCTCCACTGCACTTCAGCCACTACTACCAGTGCAAATGCCACATACTTTGGGACCACRTATTTTAAAACACCAGCAAATGTAAGCCTCTTTTACCAGGATCCCCCAAAACAGTTTGCAAACCATTGTCACCTGCTTTCACCACTGCTGTTACTCCACATTTATACTGTGCCTCATACTTAGCTTCAAATGCTCATGAGACAGTGTCCCATCCCACTGGGATGATTTGGTGTCATTTGGGAGTGCTCATTTGCTGTTTCCCTGAATTAAAATATTGTGGCACACGTTACACTATTTCTTGTTCTCAAGATATTGCATCCACCTAATATTATTTGTGGCTTGTCTGTGCATCAATTTCCAGACCCCCTCCCAGTTCAATCAATCTTCTGGCCTGTGGATCAACTTCAACAGGCTCAAATGTAGGCAGAGTAAGGACTATTCAGAGCAACAGAATAAACAAGTGATAAATTAAACCCACTGACCCACAGGGATTAACAAACAAGTGATGAAGGAGACACTGACAGGAACTAGAACATGTTGGTCAGTGSCTTATGGACCATAAAGCAACAATTTGGGCACAGYCTTGAGGAGAGTCAGGCTGAATTTTGTCAGTGATTAGAAACATAAAATGTGGYTRACATAATTGTTATTGGATATTGGARGTGAATTCAGACCATGTAAAATTTATGATGGCCTGCTRAGGGGAAGGAGTAAAGGGAAGAACCAGYRCAGATCRRGGAGGCCARGAGYAGAACAATCAGAGGAGATTAACAGGAATGGCTGCATGCAGGTAGGCTGCTGGACTGTACACTCATCTGACCAAATCCTGTGCCTGATCACTAAAATCCAGTCTATTTTCATATCCAACCCTTAACTGTTTTTTTCTCCTACTATGCAAACTCCCTCTCTGACCTAGGTGTGCGAGCTGAACAGTCAAAATGCCAGCAATCTGAGAGACTGAGGTGTAAGCTGCAAGGTCTAGGTGTCAGCCTCTGGAGAGACCTGGATGTGTTTATATTCCCCAAATGAACACAGTCCTGTGTCCATGTGTGTGCTGGTGTGGTTTGCTAGCAAACTTCAGTCTGGATTAGCAGACAAGTAGGAGAGGACTTATCTGGAAGGACTTGAGGTGTGGATCAGTGGCTGGGTAAAGAGCCCAGGGTGCAGACATGACCTGAGAGCTTGTGGTGATGTTTGAGGAGTCAGTGAGTGTGAGCAYACCTGTGAACCCAGAGTGGGAGCGTGTGTGTTTTCACTGTGAGCCTCCAAACCTGGACAGCCACAGAGGGACAGCAGGATTGGGCTCTGAACACTTATGTGAGTGCTGGTGGCAAACCAGCTTGTCTGGAATCATGTGTGTGTGCTTGCCACTGTGGGACTCACCCTCATTTCTGTCTGAACTTGCACATGTCCTCATTGCCTGGATGACACCACAAGCATCACATCCTTCACAAGCGCCACTGCATCAATTAAATAAAGCTGTCAGTRGCTGGCAGGCTCCAAACTTCTTTGTTCCTCAGCTTTCACAGACTTTTTACATTTAGTCAGGATGTCTATTTGATACCAGGATAAAAAATTTAGAGCAGAAGTAGGATAGATGGGRGCCTAAGAATGACATTTGGGTAATTAAAAACAAAGGTAAATTTATCACTTTGTCACCACCATTTATAAATGTTTCCATGCTTCCATGCCCTAAGGTATGGAAAACAGAAGGTCTGGAAGTGTTATTTCACTTTTAGCTTAGGTTGCCTGTTCTCTTCCTCCTTTCCAAGGGATTTAATCACWGAATTTTCCCATGTGTCTTTCTGTGAAGGTTTGGCATGTTTGTCACCCCTGGGTTCCCCTGTGGACCTGCACCTTTCTGAAGGTAACAGCAGCTCTCCAGCCATCCAGCGTTTCTAAATTGTCTGGTTGTTTTCAGCCCTTTATAAGCATTTTGTGTGGATCACTTGCCCTTCTAATATTTTTGCTGTGTGTTAACACCAACTCTATCAGATGGGATTAACAGGAATTGCACAGCTGCAAGACCAAACCTAAAAGCAGCTAAGGAAGGGATGGTTTAGAATAGAGGGATTTCTAAATCTCTCTATTTTCGTTTCTGGAGTAAATCTTCTAGTCTTCTCAGGAAGTTGACAACAAGTTCTGCCTTAGGATAAAATATAATTTCACCCCAATTCTAAAAGAATCTTGAAAATGAACCAGTGAATTCCTGACTGTTGAGCAGCTATAACATCACCCAAGTGCCATAATTTGCATTTGAATCACTGCAATAAAGGTAGATATTTTCACAAGCTGCTGTTGCTGACTGTGTTTTTCCTGATCTGACCTTTCTGTTAGCCTACAGTCCACAGTACAGCAGCAATCCAGAAATCCTCAGACTGGACGAAATACCAGAAATGGTTTGTGTCCTTGGCAGGTGCTCAAAGTGGGATTAAATACAGTACATTTAACTTGCTTACATTCTCATGATTCCTACTATCATAAGAGAAATTTAGCAGAGGAATAGCTTAGATTTAGACAGGGATTAATTACCTGGTTCTTTTTTATTTTGACTCTGGTGAGARGAGGTTGAACATTAAACAGAAGCAGTGCTGTCTAGATAACTTTTCTGAAGGACAAACAGACAGAGACCAGATGAAAATGCTGCTTCATGGCTTGCTACTCACTCCCCCACTAGGTGCTAGGGTGGCTGGCACAAAGTGTTTGGCAACACATCACATCTGCTCCAGCACAAAGTCAGCAGCTGTGATTTTAGGACTTTACAGTAGTTTCAATTAATCCAGGAGATATTTTCATTTGCACAGAAGCAACCAATTGCAATCTGTGAGTTTTGTTTTTTTGTTTCTTTTTTTTCCCTGCCTTTTTCAGTTTCTGCAAAACAGGGCAGATAAGAGAAACTGTTCTTAAGACAGACAGAGAGTAAATCAGCAACATCCTGCAAAGCAATAACAGTATTTTTAAAAATCCAACCATATTCTACCTGTTTTAGCAAGACCTTATCTCCCTATAAAAGGATTGAGCTTCATGTAACAGCAGAGAACTGAAAAAGGCCCACAAGGGCTTCTCTTTCAGCTTCTAGCTGCTAAGTTAAAAAAGGAAAACAGATTTGTTCTCCAAACAAATATTTCTAATTCAAATTAACATGCATGTAGATAAGAGAGATGGCTAATTTCCTCTAAAGAGACACAGGCCATTCTGAGCTCTGCACTTAAGCAGATATTTTGGGATATTTCTCTGTGCCTTCTGGGACCATCTACATTACACTTGGGGAGCTTTTAACTTTCTTACTGAGGGTTTTTGTTTTCAGTGGTGCCTTTTATCTCAACTTTCAATTTGTTCCTCTTAAACTCAGGATTAAACTCACTTTAGAAACTGCCACACMTAAACATTGAGTGCTGGAAATTTGTTTGAGAGTCTGTTAAGAAATAGGACAAGTTTTCCTGCACACTGTACCCTAAAATTTTAACCCAGAATGGATCATTGACTGCAACTGCCTACATGTCTCAAATACTTCAAAATTCCCTGTAGCCTCTACCAGTTATTTTTCATCATTATTGATCAAGTACATATTTGTACCAACACATTAAAAAGAGAAAGAATAACGCTCCAGTAAACCTCCTCAGTGTGAACTGGTTTCACCATACTGAAAAAATTAGATTTCCTGCAATGGTTTCAAAATTGCTCTTCCTTTTATTTTTATTTTTTTTTCATTTTGACATGTTTTGTCAATTTTTTCCCCCAGTTTTCCCTCATAAGCTGCAAACAAAAGCAAGCAATGTGTGGGTAGGTTTACTTCCCTCACTYAATATTATAGTCACAGATACATCTTTCCTTACTGATTAAATATAATACATGCTAAAAAATGCAGCTCTTGAAAAAWATTTTAATTATTTAAATTCAATACAAGTGCTGTCAGTGATAATTAAATTCTGTTTTAAGCTTCTAACTTGTCACAGATTAACTAAGTCACTGACCCACAAAATGAGTTGCTTACACCACTTCCAGGTGATTCACTGARCTGATCCTATCACAATGCAAAAGAACACAATTAAAACTGGAGAAGGCCCTGCCATCCCCAGAAGATTCAACTGGATACATGCCTTTCTTTGAGCCTACCCTTCATGTGGTCTCCATGCTCGTTTGAGTTAATCAGTAAGAAATGAAGCCACTCAGAAAGTTTCTTTTGATGACAGGAGAAAATGATATCTAGTTAAAATTCAGCCATGATCAAAGGCACAAACGATACAAAAGACTGGAATGGAACCTGGCACCAGATGGTAGAATGAGACCACAAAGGGACAACAGCAATAAATATGATTCCATATCCAGGAGAACATGTGCAAAATAGCATGCACTGATCACCAAATCCTGCTGTAAGCACACAATATTATTTAAATTTAATCATTAAAAAGATAGGGCTGACATAAGGACCTTGTTATCCTCTCAAAGGCTGCCTCTTATTACTCCCACATGTAAAGTAGCAAAACAGGATTGCTGCTGAGGGGTTACTGGTGATGCATTTTGCTGTTTTTGTTCAAGATGAGGTCCAAAGGTGACTCTGCCTGACTCCCATAAAGCAAGAAAAATAATACAAATGTGTAGTGAATCATAGAACTGAATATATAACAGCTACAAGGAAAAATGTGTGCTTAAAAAAGATCTGTACTGAGAACTAAAGATCTTTCTTTTCTTCTGATCACAGATGGAGTATTAAAAATTAATGTAAGTTCTACCAGAAAAGAACTTGACAGTCCTATTTTGAGACTCATTTCACTTCATCTCTTCTCCCTGTCTCACAGAACATTAATGCCAAAACATTCAAAAGAAGTTCTCTGGGACTTGCTTTTCACATTCACAGAGGTGCTGGGAAGCATTTTGAAAAAGTGATTGGGAGTGTTGTAGATATCTGCTGGGGGAAATACTTAAGAGACCCTGATGCTTTTAAAGCAGATCCTTGGCACTTTCCAAAGAAAAATGAGGCCCTCCTAGGTTGGCACTCCCCAGAAAACAGAGAGTTAATCTCAGCTAGCAAGAAYCAACAGCCATTTCAGATGATACTGGCATGACAGCTCTGAGGATTTTAACTCCCCTTTCAGAAGTACACTTTTGAGATACAAGGCTGACTTAACACCAGGAGAAAAATGGTGTTAAATTAGTCAAAATAAAGTTTTTAAAAAGATATTTAAGCACTTTAAAATTACATATCAGTGTACCGAGAATCTATACCACGCTAAACATCTGTATCATGATAATGTGCAAGTGTCTTTGCTTTTATATCAAGGCTCCAGCTCTTTGGAGTGGCACAGCCCATGAAAAATAAACAGAGAATCTTAAAAGATAAGGGGTTTTAKTTCAAATTTTATTTTCTTCATTTATTAAAAGAATTTACAAAACATTTATCAGAGTATCAAAACATCTACCAGTGGAAACTTCAGACCAAATATAAAACCATGGGTTTTTTTTCCCCCCAGACAATCCTTGGAAGACAATATTTCTCACCTGTAATACTCAGGCATGCTCCACTCATCATGTTCAGATTGAAGATGTGCTGAATTGCCCACAGGCACCAAAGGTAYTGGATAGAGACAGCAAAGGGGCAGAGACCAGGTTGGAGGCTGTCCTTGAGGTCGTGCAGGATCCCTGCTGCCAGGATTTTCAACACACCATACCCAGCTCCACAGAGCCATCACAAACAGCCTGTTGGCCCCAGTGCTGTTCCCCCAGCTTCACCTGCATGGGCACAGCTCATGCCAGAGCCACATGCAGCATCCTGACCCCCCAAGATATTTGTAAGTTATTTGTAAGAAACTCATTGGTTTCTATACTTCTATTTCAAATGTTGGTTGCACAAAGTCCTGTGGGGGGGGCAGGGAGGTGGTGCAGTGTTGCTTTCAGGGATGCTTCATGGCTTGTCCCAGGGTCCACTGGAGAGCTACAGAGTCCTGCAAGCACTGCTGTGTGCCATCCTTCACTCAGGCTATTGTGCACTCAATGACATGAGGAGCATGAGTGTTTCCATTTCGGGAAAAGCATTACCAAATTGGAAAGGATTTGCAGGGAGGCAACAAATTGGATGGGGGCTTAAGCATTGACTCATCATGAGAAATAATTTGAGCTGTTGAATTTGGTTTTTTTTCTTGGCCACATAATGACTAATTGGATAGTCAAGGGTGTGAAAAAAAATAGCTTGAATAGAGCAGGCAAAGACAGTTCTGAGGGGTCGAGAGAACCAGCACAGAGCAGTAGGGAGAGTAAAAGAACATCCATAAGGTCTTACTAGACACAGGATAAACTGTGGGAACAATGACATGGGCCAAACCCTGGGAAAAGCTCCATCAGTTAGCCAAAGACTCCTCTCTGCTTTTCTAAAAGCCCAGCATTCTGGAATAAAACCTCTGCCAGTGTAAAGTAATCTAGTGCTACTGATATCACCATGTTTCCCTAGGTAAAGAGCTCATCCAGAACTGCTAAATATTGAACATGTATGAGAAATGCCTTTTCATCCACATATCAAACTGAACTCTATGGGAGAGATTTCTTCAGCCTTRCAAGGGTTCAGTACAAGACCTTTAGAAGATCCAAGGCTGTCATTGGTCATTCCAGTCRTACCATTAACAACCTGAGCTCTGTGACACTGAGATCCCTATGAAAACTGTGAAATTGCATTTTTTCCACCTTCCCTCAGCTGTTCACATCACTGAGTTATCTTTTACTATCATTAGGTAATAAAAATGAACTAGTATCTCATCAAAAAAGATTAACTTAACTGGTCAAAAATTTTCTTAGTCAGGACCTTTCTTTAAAGCACTGCCAAGCAGGACAAATGTGGAGAACAGATATCCAGAGAAATTCTTGAGTTTTTCCATTTCTTTGCAGATTATTGTGACAGACAGAGCTCAGATCACCCCTTCTTTTTCCATGGAGTAAACTGCATGGTGCCAGAAGGCAAGTCCAGCCTCTGTGAGGAAGCCAGGGTGTCAGAGTAAACTATTTACAAACTCCAGTTTMTGTTGATCCTCTTCTGCTTCCAGTTGCCAAACAACAGCCACCCTCAGTCCTCATCAAATCAACGTCATGGCAGTGGGGGAATTACAAAGCTGAAGGTCTTGGGATCCATCTGTCTGGGTTTTGTGCAGGTTCATATCATGGTATGAAAATCAGCTGAAAATCAAAAGGTGGCTGACACTCAGGGGCTGAACCTGAGAACATCAGATTTGGACACGAAGGCTCTGAAGTGCCAGGGCAATTACAGACATTCAGCCACTGCAAGAAGAGCCTGGAGAAACCCATWATGCATCCACATGGGGTAGGTTACATTTCCATCCAATCTTCCCTTGATTATGCTTATTAGGACAGCAGGTGGGAAGATTTATGGAAGCTCTAACACAAAGAATTTTATTTTTATGGGAAATTCATGCTGGATACCTTGATTCAGCCATAAATGGATGTCTGGTAATTTTATCTGAAAGTGAGAATGTGACAGTAGTCATATTATTACTCTCTACGTACCACTGACTGCAGAAATTGTTAGGCTATAATCTCAAGGGGCAAAGTAGATTCAGTGAGATTCTTGGGTTTATTCCTGTATCAGCTTGCTTTCTTRAGAACAAAAAAGTGAGGGGCACAGCTTTCTTCCTCGTTGTTTAATTTGCATTTTRCAATCCTGCTGCACAAAATTAAAAACTGAAAAGGCTGTTGGTGGAAAACTGATTAAAGACAACAAAGAAACCCCACAGAAAACCAAAACCACAGGGGGTAAAAAAAAATAAAAAATAGAAAGAAAGAAAGAAAGAAACAGGAGAGTACCCTCACAATAGCCCAAGGGAATGCATCAAGGAAAGAAGGGTCTGAATAGCCTGCCTTTAAGCTGACATGAGAAACCAGAGGGCAGGTAGAAATTTTACAAGCTGATGAAGGTGGAGGAAGCATGGGAATTGACTCAGCTTCCAGCAGTAGGTAGGGGAAGACAGGCTGGCAGATATGCCAAGAACAAATGCTGCTCATGTCTCTGTTCAGCTCTAAGGCCAGAGATTAAAATAATTGTGTAGGAGGTAATTTTTGAATAAAAAAGAATAAACAKGTGGTTTTAGAAGGAAGGGACATACCCTGGGTTTGAATGGCTTTTCAGACACTGCCACTGTGTTCCTCTGGGTCTGGAAGAAAGGAGCTTACAAGTGCCACATTTGGTTGGCTTGGGTGATTTCTCACTCTGCAAGCCACAGTTACCCATCAGAGAGAGGCCAGCAGGAGTGTTCACAGCAGCCTGAGAAAGCTCAGGGAGAAAAGGGCTCAGAGGTGGGAGTGACTGTCAGAGCACTGGAACACAGGTTCCTCCATAGCCACACCATCTGAGTTTTCAGTCTGCTTGACATCTTTTTTGTCTTTTTTGTTTTAGAAAAACGTACACCTTAGGTTACATTTCCATTCAGTGTTGTAAGGTGGTTTGCCAGGGTATACAAGAATCAAACTTTTTTCTTTAATGTGATTTACTCAGTGAGCAGACTTCATAACTGAGGTGGTCTAACGAGACCTTCTCAAAAGGTTTCTGCAAATTTAGACTTCGAGTCTACTACTAAAAACCTTTAAGTAAAATCTTGGCTTGCCTCCACTGGAAGTCAGTAAAGCCAGGATCTTTCCCTGAACTTATTTTCTGATTCAGRAAACATTTTCTGCCTACTAACAAAAGAAGTGGGATGTAACACACAGATGGGATACAAGCAGCCCTCAGAAGAGAGGCAGAGGCAGCATCCCTCCTTTGTGATAAATGCCCTACCCACTGAATTCACCATCCTGTACATGGAGTCTGCTCTCTCTCATACACAGCATCTCAAATTTCTGCCAAAATTCCAGCCTGGCCAAGGTGGTGTTCTCCAAGAAGAGAGATCCCTGAGCTGTCACACCCAGAGAAGAACAGTTGTGTTTTATGAGTAAGGGGTGTCTGCCACTCCTTTTTTTTTTTCTTTTTTTTTTTGCTGTGCCAGCAAGCTTGTCAAGATAAGAGGAGGAGCAGCATCCTATTCTTGTGTCMTAAATATCTTTCTCCCAAAAATTCAGATCCACTGTCAACTCTGAGGTATGCTTAACCATTATGAGAAGCACATTTTTAAATGCCTGAGAAACTTTGACCAAAAGATCAACAGATTCAGGATGACCTTATTTGTCTTCCATTCCCAGGTATCTTCCAAACCACATTACATGCAATTTGATCCTTTCCTGGCTGTGTGGTCTTTCATGTGTCTGTGCCTCAGGTGTCCCTAGAATAGCAGTTCTAGTGCTTATCTGGCTTCCAGCAAGGTATTAAGAATAAAAGGATAATGAAGTATTGAGACTACTGTGTGAGCTCAAAAGATACATTAAATGCCTAAAGCAGGCTTCATTAACAGTGATAACAATAAGAGTCTGATTAGCTGAAAAGCCAGATTTCAAGCTGAAAGCCAGTSTGAGCTAAGAACTTCAAGGAGTGATCAGCAGCCTTTTGTAACACAAAGGTCACATGTCACCAATCAACATTTTGTTTTCCCATGATRAAAGAAAAATATGAAACATAAGACCTAAAACATGCTTAAACATTTCTGTAGAGGCACATACACAAACTGCACAAACCCAATCTCCAGTCCCATGCCATGGAGCAAGAGCACTGAGCAATTTATTGGGTTTCAGAAAACATTCTGAAAATGTRCATCAGGGCTGACAGCTGCAATCAAAGGGAACAGAGTGGTTGGATATGTAAGGACAGGAATTATAAAAGTGAAAAGAAGGTGGTAATGAGTCTGCCACTTATGGTCAGGCTTCATTGAAGTATAATTTGAGTGCTACACCTTGGTTGGAAAAAGAAATCAGATTGGGAAAGTAGGTTAAGTAAAACTACTCTAGTGCTAGGCATGAGGAGTTTTCTTGGAAAGTGTTTGAAGATTTCAATCCATTTGATAAAAGAAAGGAAACTTGGAAACTAAAAGATATGTTGGAKAGTTTGCTCCAAATTTACTGGATACAAACCTGTATTTGACATAGCAGGATGCAGTGAGATGGATGAAACTCGCACAACAAAACTTAGGTTCCATCCCAAAGGAGATGTTTTGGGGGTTTTTTTTGGCATTTTTACTGTTCACAGTGGACTGCTTAACAAGTTGCACTCGTGATAATGAATTGGACACTGAAATGAAGGTGCTTCACTTATGGTTTATAATATTTTCAGGCATCTTGTCAAAAAGTAACTGGCATGATCTGTAGTTCTCAACACTCACAACTACCTTTAAAGCCATATGGACCCTATGACATCTAACATACCTGATTTGCAATATGTTTCATTTGCATAGAGAATGTATGAGAAGCCTGGCTGGGAGCAGCTCATGGCTCATGCATTGCTCACTTACAGAAAAGAGCAGAAGCACCAAGCTTGCATCATGCACCCTCCTGTCCTGGCAAGGAAAACCTGACATGAAAGGGAGAAGAATCAGGGATGTGCAGAAATGAGACCAGTGATTTGGCCTGTTTCCCATTCATAAGCCACGGGGAAAAGCAGCTCCAGCTCAGAGAAGGAGCTGGCTGCATATCCTGTGCCAGGTGACATTTTGCTCCTCAAGGCTTCTCTGAAAGATATTCATATATTTACAACCTTTCTTAAGGTCATCTCTGCTGTGTCTCCAGCTGAGCCATTAAATATTAATTGGACTACTTTCCAAAAATAAAAAGCAGAACCTTTAATTTACTTGTGTAATTAACACCTCCCACAAACCAGGTGTCCTCCTGAACCAGACTGAGCAAGCCATTTGCTCTTCACAATACTGAAATATGCTATGTGCTTTTGGGACAGACACACAGTTGCTTGTTCATTCCATGTGCAYGTGTGCATGTAATTATTTTTTGGGGAAAAAACCACCTTAAATACAACAGAAAAAATGTCCTCTAGGTAATGTAGTCAAACCTTCCCATTCAGTCTAGATAATTCTCTTGAGTCTGTGTTTTCTGTCTGATATTTTTAAGCATTTTTACACAGAGGGGATTGAATATCTTGCTATAGGTATTTTTGTTTGTTTGTTTCAATAAGGCTCAATGCTGCTAAATTTATCAAAGGTGTCAAATTTTTAACCCTCAGTTGTAAAGAGCATGATCAGTGTCTGGCCATAYCCAAGCACTTGCATTAAGAAACGTGGATTGCCACGTAAAAATCATTGAGCCATTTAAGTTGGAAATTACTTTTGAGGTCATAGACTCCAGCTGTAAACATATTTAACYATGTAACAAGCCTAACATTGCAATTAGTTCTGAAATTTAAGTTCAATCGCAGCATTACTCACCTTAAGACAAGGTAAATATGTATTCAGTAATCACTGAGCTGCACAGATTATTTGCAGAGTTTATTAGATGCTAATTTACCCAGATGAATAACATCAGCTCTTCAGTGAGGCTAGGGAATTCGTGGAGAGAAAATTCACAGAATTCGAGGTCCTCAGTGTTCAGCTGCCATCTAAGCTCATAGACCCTAMAGCTCCCATCCAAGAAAACTGGTTTTGTAGTGAAGCACATCCATCCTGTCAGGATTTAGCAGACTAGGAGCAAGCTCATACATAAACCTTTTGGGAATCTGTAGCCTAAGCAATACTTCAACTTTATTGCCTCAGAAACTCAGTCTGTCAGTCTCACAACTTACCTGGAAAAAACCAAAAGCTTTATTTTCTTTTTGAGAAGGTGGCCCTCTTTTTCATAAATGATTATCAGAGCACTCACCTATGAAATGAGGCATACAGATTCAATTTCTTCCTCTGAAAAGGCAGATTCAAAAGGCCATCCTGGATCTTGCCTGAAAATATCCARATCATCAGGCTTGGAAATATTTTGGTGAATGGGTGTTAAGAATTAAAATTTAATGTCTCCTCAGTTGCACAGACTAATTAAAGGTTTGKTGTGCTGCACAGTTTATATCCTGACTGCCATTAGGTGCAGGATGTCATTCAGGGGAGGTGCAGGTCTCAGCTCCAGTCTCTGAAATAAAAAATACAAGTTTGGAGAAGATGAGAGGACTTTGCAAATTTGATTCGTAACCAGGAGCTGAAAAACCACAGCCCAGCAACTTTTTGGGGTCCCTACTGCTCTGAGAAAATTTTTTGTGCACACTCTTTTAATAACTTGTCATCCTTTCCCCTTAGCAGCTCCTGCTAAGGAAATCCCAGTTTCAGGCAGTGCCTCCTGACCCCTGTGGCATTTCCACCTCCACAGCCCACCTGCTGAGTATTTGCCAGTCCCTTGTCTCTCAGCAAAGGCACCCCAGGCCCTTGGGCAGGAAATCCAGATGGAGTTTCCTAGAGCAAGAGTGTGTCAATGGCAAGAGGCCATTCTGGATGTCCCACTTCAGCTCTGTTGGAAATCTTCTGATCCAAACTAAACCCTGCTGTGAGGACTGTGCACCCCCTGCTTTATCCAAAATGTCCCTGTGTCAGTGAGGACATAGGGACATTTTGAACCCACAACCTCTGGTGAATGTTCATCATGACAGACACATGGTAGCACTAAATCCTTGCATACTTTCTGCTGCATTCCAGAAGAATGGGGGCAGAGTAGGGTTTCCCCCTAGCTCCTCCTGGATAACCCACAGCATGGCAAATGAAGCACTGTACTGGTTTGAAAGCAAAAGCAGTGAGAGACTAAGTCAGAAATACAACTTAATAGGAAAGCTATAAAATAAAAAAAAAAATAATAATAGTAAAAGGAACAAATGAAAAGACCCTTGGCAGAGTCAGAATACAACCTGACACCCAGTTCGTTAGGGTGGTGGGTAGCAGTCCGAATGAAGCAGTCTTGTTGAAGCAGTGATCCTGTAGAAAGATCTGGCAGCTCCTGTCCTCTGGGAATCCAGTCAGAGGCTGTACTGCCCCAAACCCCAGATTATATCCATGTGGGAATGCTTGGCTCCTCCCCACTGGGCAGAGCATCTCACAATGGGCTGATGTCACTCTATGAGTCACACAATGGGTCCTTGATTGCCCATTGAGCAGAGACAGCTCCCGAGGGGAGTTACCTGTGAGTCACTGACCAGGACATTGATGGGCCATTAACAGCAGATCGTCCTGAGGGAGGGGGCAGGGAAAACACTGCCCCACCTGGCTCCAACAAGCTATGAAGATGGTAATAGAATACATACTTTGGGAACATCATACATTGCAACCTAGGACAAGCACAAACCTGATGAGTTCTGCCTATGTCAGGAAGCCAAAGGAATGAAAGTGAGACCTCTCACCAAATGTTTCCTGCTTTGTTAGAAAAGTAGAACAAGGCTTTCTCTGGTGAGGATTGGGTGGATAGAGGGAGAAAGAAAGGAAAAATTTACCTGAAAAATATACTGGGCAAGGGGAGATGCCTTTTGGCAATGCTAAACAAGGCTGTTAAACTTCATTGCAAATCAGGACTGAGAGCACTACAGCYCTCCTTGCCCTTCCTTAGTTTCTGGTCTGCAGCAGTGTAGATCTAGCTTCCTAATTCCATGGGGCAAAGAAATCGAAAGGATATTCTGCAACACCTAGGGCAGGCTCAAATATTCTTTTTTCCCATCTAGACCTGAGCACCTCCAGAAATATTCAATGTTTAGTGAGGCTGAGTGGTACTGTAAAGTGTGCACCCTCAACTGGCATAAGTAAGCATCATTAATTGATCTAATAGCGGAGGTAGCATTTTAACTAGGTTGTTTCATATCTTTAAAACATGGCTTATAGCTTCTTACCTTTAGAAGTTTATTACTGTAATAGCTTTAAAGTTTATTTTTTTTTCACCTCTACCATTTTCTCTACTAATAATGCTTTATTTCATTTGCATGTCTGGAAGGTGACAATTTAATACACTTAACTGCATGTAACATATTCCTTTCCCAAAGTGAGRACCATTTTGTTTAGGAAACCAAGCTAACAACTGTAGGTATCATGAGATGAGCTCATGTTTATTCATGGACAACTACTGTAGGCTATTAAAACTTTTTGGCACAAAACTGACTAAAAAAATTACTGAAAATTTAGCATCCCTCCCACTCCCCACAGAGTTATTGGGTCCTTATGTTGCAGCTGAAATGAGAGACTGTAACATCAGGTTTTTCTAGAGCATGGAAGAGGGGGAGGCATGGGAAGACAGTTAAACTGAAAAGAATCCACAGACAACTTTTTTTTTTTTTTTTCTGAAATACTGTATTTACACAAAATTGAAGAGAGTACAAATACTTTACTAAGAAGACAAAACCATTGTAGTACATTCAGTTTTAACACAGGCAGAACTATAGATGCAAAGCACAGAGGCCTAAGGTACTTGCATGGGGAAAAGAAAAAAAAAATAAAAGGATCTTAAAGGCCCCAGAGATTAAAAGCAGGAGGTAAGAGAACACTGTATTTGTTAGGCAGCATCATCTTTCCTTGACTTCAGTGGGATTGAACAAGACACTCTCCTTCCTCACTGTGGGTGGTGGGAAAAACCCTCTCAATGTGCTGACAGCTCAACAGCGATTCTGCGAAACAGTTGAGTGTGTACTTAATTTTCAGCATGGAAATAGAACTGTTAGCTTCAAAGAAAATTRTATTTGTGCCTAATCACATGCTTATATGCTTAGTTTGGCCAGAAATAGCCTTCTCAATGCTTTATAGGGTCAAGTGCATTGTTGCATAAAAAATAGGAGTACTTTTCTGTCATCTYTCTTTTTATTTTTCTTAAAATATACTTTAGAATTGCTTTACTTTTCCTCTTATGTACTCAATTAGAAAATAGTAGTTTAATGAATGCCATAGAATTCTTAAATTTTAATAAATGTTTTACATAATCAAAGAAATATTGTTCAAAAATAATTCCCTCATTTTTCCAAAACCTGTTTAAATTTAAAAAGAAATAGAAGAGAAAAATACGTATAATAACAAAGCAGCTTTGTATTTCTGGGCATTTGGCAGCARGTCTGTTATAACATTTCTCACATCTCTTGTTGTCAGTTAAAATTACCAGATTAATTGATCATTATTAAAGAAAAGATTGTACAATATTATGACAATCCACCATATATAGCCAATGCATGAAATATTTTACACYTTATATATCCCTTAAAAAGAATTAATGTATTTTAGCCTTTCCTTTGAAAACAGATAGCTTCTGAAGTAATATATCTTAAACACAATGGTATCTGTCACTTCTACTGATTTTTTTTTTTCCTGAATAAAAAGCTTGCTTGAATAGGACTACTAGCTCAGTGATGGAACTACAGTGCTATTAACTAAATTCCTTACACATCTTTGTTACTGTTGCTGCAGTTATTGTAATCACATACCACTGAAGTGCTAAATATTAGTAACTCAGATATGTGGACTTTGGTTATGCTTGATAGAATACTGGCATATCAAATATATGTACCACTTCCTAAAGGCTATGTTACAATCATGATGCCTAGTAATAAATAAATAATAAATAATAATAATAATAATAGTAACAATCTCAGATTCAAAGTGCTGACTCACTTGAGGCACCAATACAATAAATCAATCAATTAAAAGATCTATTTTTAATGTTCAAAACTGACAGCAGATCCTGGGCTGCCAAGTTGCACGTGCAGCACRGAGGACTCTGAACCTGTCCTTCCAGTGTCCTTCCAGGATTCCTGTGTGTCCATCCAGGATTCCTGTGCTCCCAGAAGACACTGGAATATCATGTCTGATATGGAACGCTCCGAAGTGTACCAAGTCTTCACTCATGAAACACTGAGAGCTGTCTAAGCTCCTCTAAAGCCTCRAAAGGCTCTCTTAAAACCCCTCAAGCCAACTCTGTTCACTGGGGGACGAGGCTTTGCCAGGAATTGTGCTTGGCTGCAGAMCAGGGAAGAGCCTTTTTACGAAAGTCCACGATGAAATGTGTCGCGTTAATGCAGCCTTCACACCCTGGAGACACTGTCASCACTGTCAGCACGAGAGGAGAAAGGCAGTTTTCCAGCAGCAGCAAACACCTGTCCCCCTGGAAGGGGAATGCTTTCATGTTGTCAGTTTGTTCTGTGCAAGCAGTAATCGTTTTCAGTGTCGAGGGAACTGTTGTACCCCGATGATGGATACAGGTCCCTCTTCAGTATCCTGTTGACGATGTTGATCAGAACTTTTTTGTACTGCTGACGTAAAAGGGAGTAAACAAAYGGATCTGATGCAGCCTTACTGTAGGTGAGGCACTTGCTTATAATTCCCCAGTAGTAATTAATGGTAACAAAAGGAATGAGCTCTATCAACCTGTTAAACATTAAAGAGAAATGGAAACACTTGAGCGTTATATTCACACTGAGCTCAACTCATGCTTCATGAAACATTCAAGTAACATTCATTTTCTTACAGTACACAGTCCCTGCAGGAGAAGGGCTGTGTACTYACTCCTCACATTCAATAAGGGCAAAGAGAACTTTCCTAGCAAGGCCACTGGGAGACAAAATCAATTCCTACTATGGAAAGGGAAAAACTGTTTCCAGTGGTAATGCTTCTGTGCCGAGGAGATAAGAGAGTGCTGCAGTTTACTGCTCACTTTCTGAATTTACTGAGCTGTGCTCGTAAGTGGTCAAAATCRTGGTGACATAACTGACTACCCTTCTCCCTCAGCAAGCTTGAGAGAGACAATGTGGTTTGGGGCACCCAGACTGGCTGATCTCAGTTGAGCTGTGTGGTGACACTTGAGACATTTGGACGTAACCCCATTGGCATCAGGCTGCTGCTCCTGGAAGGTGTGYTTTAGGCCCTGTGGCATATCTGCCAGCCTAGATAAAGGACTTGGATACCATGCAGCATCTCAAATGACACCAGGAACATTTTCTAGGTCACTAAATCCATCCTCTCAGACACAGACCAGCAAACCTTCATTAGACCACTGTGGTGAATTAACAGGGACACAAGGCAGATTCATGTCAGACCACTGTAGTATGAAGAAAACCTGGCAGTATCTCAGGGAGCTCTGGCTGGCACCTGCAATCCCACAGTATGCTTGGCAACACACCTACAACTACTTAGCCATGGGAGTTTTTGTGTGCATTTMGCTGACTTCTAGATTGGCCAGAGAAAACAAAGGAGACAACACTTTTATCATCATTATATGACCAGTCAGCTACRTCCAGACCTGTGTCTCCTGGTCTGTGCTTCCCAGATGATTAGTGGCCTCAGCACCTCAGCTGAGAGGGATGTATTAATCATGGGGGAAGAAACTGTAACTAAGTTAAACACTTTTTCCACAAAAGTGAGGGCAATGCTTCAGACTGTTCCAGCAAATGTCTCACCCAGCTCACCTGCAGTGGGCAAATCCCCCAGCAAGGTGGAAAGGACAGGGTGAAGAATTTTTATTTTGTGTATACCTTTTGTAAAACCTTTTGCAGRAGCATGAGTATGCTACTTTGCTCTGTTCATCCCAGAAGAAAAGAAAATGTTCTGGGAGATAAAATGGCCCTTTTCTGTACTGTAAGACAGAAGATGCTCTGTTTGAAGAGGTAAGATCAGAAGCTTTCTCAAGGCTTGAAGAACCTTCTGTCCTCTTTCCAAAATGCARAGCTCCTGACTTGCAGGGTGTTGACTGTTGAAGCTGTTCCAACCCCTCCTCATAGAAAAGCTGACTTACCATCATTTGGACTGAACATTTCTATAAGTGACAGGAAAAATTCTTATTTTTATAGCTAAAAGTTAAATCATTCCTATGCAAGTGCTTTTAAAAAAATAGATCCCTTCTGTTTGAAACTACTCAGAAAAAGTTTCAGTGAACTCAGAATAGGTAGAACAGGAAGATACAAAATATGAGAAATAAATGTACAATAAATGACACTTGCTACGATTGCTTAGGTTTGTCCCATCTTGCATATCATCCTAATACAAGAAATATATAATTTATATTTATACAATTGATGCTTTTATAAAGACACTAAGTAAGAAGATTAAGATAACTYTCAGTCTTGAAAATAGATATATTGCTATGTTCCCATTAAGGCATTATGGATCCAAACTTAATTGCACTGAAGCCAACAGAAGAAAAATGACACAGATTTTAATAAGATAAAGGTTCTGGCCAAAACAAGTCAGACTTAGAAATACCCATCTGAATGCATCTTAGTATGCTTTTTTTTTGTTTTCAGTGCTGTTACAAAAAAGATTTAATTCATCTGTCATCTCTTGGTGAACAGATGAATATATTGCTAATGAGCCTAATCTCGTTCACATTTCTGGAGTGAGGAGCAAATACTGAGCTCACAATGCAACCTGAGTCACAGGCCAAGAGCAAGACAACAGGGATGATGGCTTTTACACTGCCTCCCCAGAAACTGCTTCAGTGCCACCCCCCTAAAGGCCAGAATGAGGGAAGAATGGGGAAACAAGCACAGCAGCAAGTCTTCCAATGTCACCTCCATCACACCTTTCATGAAGTGCAGTCTTGGCACTGTCTTCTCTTTGAGACAAGGAGCATTTTAGGGTGTCCTCCCCAAATAGCTGCCATTCTGCTGTCACTGAACCTGCCCAGTCCCCGTGACAGAAGCTGTACCTTGACACACATTTCCACAAACCAGCCCCCAGCCCTCTCTGTAGTGCTTCAGTAGCTACCAGTTTGTCACACACAGAAAATGCACCATCTCACAACTGCCAAATGCAAGGTCTGAGGAAGGRAATTAACTTTTATTTCAGAAGTTTATGAGAAATACCTCCACCCTGAAAAATGTGACCACGTTTGGAATTTGCTGAGCTTGATAATGTTCAGATGGAAAGAAGATGGCAAAATCCACTTTGCTCAACATAATTACATCCTGATTATGGCAAAAGTGAATAGAACATGACTCAAAAATGTACTGAACAATGATAAATTAACCTTTTAACTATGTGATGTAATGTTAATATTTGTAATAATCCTTTCAACTGCAGAAAAAAGATGTAGTTATCCAGGCAATAAGGAAGGACTCTCTTTCARCATGTAAATGGGAACTGAAATAAATGTCACTTTAAAAGTTTTTAAATTATTATCTGTCTAGTGCACTGGCCTTAACCTGTCCCCTTCTCTCAGAAAAGGGTGATGGCACTGGCCATGAAAGGCCTGTGTGTGTGTGTGACTGTGTGAGAGCAGAGCACTAAAGCTGGCCAGTTTCTGTGAGCTGCTGTGGCTGCACACACCGGCAGCTTGGTAACAACCTTGAAGAAGCCCTCACCAGGGGGTTTTGCACACTCGTGCACCTCCCCAAGCACAAGTCAGCACTCTTCAAGGCTGTCTTGAACACATKGTGAAAGTGGGAAATCTTTTTAAAAATCACTCATGAAAGGTATAGCCCATTTCAGTTTAGAGATGAAAGGCTAAATGCTGGGATGCTGCGATTCAGTGACTGACTTCTGACTTCTGACTTCCAGCTCACTGCTTTAGACAAGATTTTAAARTAATAATAACCATCTGTTGTATGAAGAATACACAAGTAGATAATAACAGGGATGCATGGACACTTCAAAAGGTGCAAACCACCAGGATGGATGCCTATAATTCTGTCCAGTTGAGGAACATGGCATTTCCTATCCATTTAAAAAGTCTAACTATTGCTTTTCCTGGGAGATAACTTTTACACTTCATCATAAGTCTGTGCTGCACCATTAGCAACATTAGGCATAAATGTTTCCAGACTGAAATCTTATCTGACAAATTATCAACCTGGACAAATTTAATTTATATCAACTCAGCTTCCAAGCAACAAGCTTGGCTGTATGCCTAAACAACCCCCCAAAAACCCAAAAAACAGAATCYAATCAGGAAAGTCTGTCTGTTTTCCTCTACATTGCTAGGGCTGYGCTAATAAGTAAGGGTGGCAAGTCTTTTAAACTGCTTTTATCTCCCACTGGCACGTAATTAATTCCCGGTACTTGTCCTAAAAGGCACTTGCTTTTGGCAGAGGCGCCCAGACCTGGCTGCGGTGAGGAAAGGAGAACCAGGTCCTGCCGGGGCTGCCCCCTAGGACTGGGTGTGCCGACAGGAGCGGCGTGTCAGGGTGTGTTGGTGTGTGCGTTTGTGTGCTCTGCCCCTCAAGACCGGTCCCGGGGGTCCCTTTGGCTCTGGCCCCCCAAAATTAGCCGTAGGACTGCAGGGCACCTGCGCATCACAGGACATCCTGACCCCGCAAAGTCCCCCACCCCGACAGGGGATACTGACCTGGTGATAATGTAAGGACCAAAACAGATCACGAACGACCCTATAAAAATACTGATTTTCTTGGTAGCCCTCTGCCTCCTCCTTTTCTGCTCGTTCAGACAGCGCTGCTTCACACTACGGAGGGAAAAGAGCAGTGAGGGTGTTAAGGCAAGAAGGGAGGAGGTGAGACGTGAGCCCCAGGGAGAGGGGAGAACCCTCTCCACGCCCGAAAGCCCCTGAGCCCGGGAAGGAAAGGGGAGAGGAGGGCAACCCCCGGGGGGAGGAGGGCAGCCCGGTCCGGGGGAAGGGCAGCCCCGAGGGAGGAGGGCAGCCTCCCGAGGGAGAGGAAGGCAATCCCCTCGGGAAGAGGAGGGCAGCCCGGAGGGAAGCAGGATAGCCCCAGCCCAGCCGAGCCTCGGGACGAGCGCACTCAACAAAGCAGTGACTCCCGCTCGAAGGGAGCTCAGGCAAGTGCGCTAACCCGGAGAGCCCGATTAGCATTTAAACAGAGAAGGCTACAAACGCACAARCCACCGTCCCTGGTACTGTAAGCAGCGTCTGAAAATAGAGGCAGGAGCGCTCGCCATGCGGCTCGGCAGGCAGGAAAGGGTGCTGGAAAGGCGGGATATCGTTTCCGCCCGGGGTAACTACCGCGAGTGACCGGGGCTGTGAATCCGAACGCACACGCATTACCTGGGGTGGATATCCACCAGCAAAACCAGAGTCTGCATGGTAATAATGTCTATCCGCTTGCAGTGGAACCGGGCAACTTTTAACACCTTTAAATAGGTGAAACACAAGATCACCAGAGACAGCATGAAACTGGTGGAGTGAAAGACAATGGTGAACACTGTAAACCTTCTCCGCTCCGTCTCTTCCTTCAGGTGTAAGGTGCAAGAGGCATAAACGCTGTTGTAGTCTACCCACGAGTAAAACAAGGATACCAAGGGGAACGTGAGGGAGTGGAGCCACGAGTAGCCCATCAGTATCACAGCGTCCTTATACCGCATCTTGCTGGTGTAGCTTAGGGGGAACACCACGGCAATCCATTTGTCGATGCTGAGCGCTGCCATGCTCAGCATCGTGTTGGAAGTCAGGAAAGTTTCCAGGAAACCCACCGCCTTGCAGACGCAGCCCCCGAGGGGTTGCTGGTTCCTCAGGATGCCCAGCAGGGTAAAAGGCATGTTCAGAACGGTGAGAAGCAGGTTGCAGAAGGATAAGTTCACCAGGAAAACCCCGGCGACCTGCTTGCGGATCTCCGTACTGTAGACGAAGCATAGCAGCACCAGGAGGTTGGAGAGCAGAGAGACAACCAGCACCAGCACGAGGAGCAGCGCCAGCAGCACGCCTGCCAAGTCCATCTCTCAGCGGGTCGCCTGGAGCGGGCGAGGGCAGGAGGAAGGGGGCACCCGCGCCGGCACCGCAGCCTCGCCTGCCGCCCGACGCGGCCGCCTGCGCATGGTGCCGGCGGCGGGGCAGGGGCCGGGGGCAGCGGGGCGCGGAGAGGAGGGCAGGGCGGGCAGCAGAGCTGAAGGTGCTGAGAGAGGGGCGAGGGGAGCGGGGCTGGGCGGCTGGACGGGGTAGAGAGGGGAGGACAGGGACAGCGGGGCCGGGGGATCTCTGACAGCAGTCAAGCAGCGGGGAAGCGGGGCCCGGGAGGAGCGTAGACCCMGAGGGTACTCCGGGGTACGCAGCGACCAGATCGGGAGATAAGGGGGAGATGGGGGTACCCGAGAATCGGAGCTGGAGATAGGGGTCCCGAGGAGCCCGGACCGGAGCCGGGGGAGCGCGGCCCGAGGCGCGGGGCTCGCCGAACGCTGTCCGCGGTGCTGAACGGGCGCTGCCCCGACGGCCGCCCCGCTCTGCCTTCACTGCCCGGAGCGCGGCCCCCGCCGCGCCCCAGCCCGCGGCCCCTCCATGCCCCGCCGCGGCTGCGCTCCGCCGGGCGCTCGGCCTCCGCAGGCTCTGAGCATCTTTCCCCGCTGCCCAGCCCCTCAAATACTCCAGCCGCGGAGCCTCCCGCAGCGACTCATGCGCAGACGAGCGGCTGCGAGGCACAGGCTCAGCCAGGGATCGCGGCGCCGGGCTGATCCACTCCCGGATCGCGGGCGAGAGCAGCAGGAAGCCCAACTTTCCGCTAGTGTGCAGCCCAGGAAGGATCAGACCTGGAGATGAGTTACTGGTAGTTTGATCCCTGMGCTGCGCTCAGTCACACCCTGAGTGCACCAGCTGTATCTGGCGCTCCTGGAACCCGTTCAAAATCTGGTGTCTGTGCCCTTTGGAAAGCTTTCCCCCTTTCCATCTGAAGGATTGCTTGCCCTTTTCCCCCTACAATGCTTGCTATGATTGCCCTCTGGGCATTCACAGCAGCACCCCGCTGGCCAGCAGTGAGGGATGTTTCTCAGTTAGAGACTTTGCTTGGAGAGCTTGGACTCACCAGCTGGTTGAACAATTACCCACATTAGGGTGATGCTGGCACACTCTGTGGAAAAAGAAAGCCTCTCTCTTTACCATTTTCCAGTCACACTGATAACAAGATAGTGTGGTGGTCAGTAGGGTTTATTCTGTTATCACATTCTGGCAAAAGCTGGAAAGACAGACATGAAAGAGAACAGAAATTCCCCCTCTGCAGCTGTCAGAAGTGTGGATCACGTGGCTAATTCCCAAAGATGCCGTGAATCTTTGTCTTTAAAAAAAAAAAAAAAAAAAAGGCGAGAGAGAGGGAGAGGGAGAGAGAGAGAGAGAGAGAAAAGAGAGTAAGTTTTGGTGCATCAAAATACTGGTACAGAAAAAAGCTGCCATGTCTCATCACTGTCACATTTTACAGTTGACTGCCAGAAGAAAAAGAAGAAAAGGTAGATTTCCTACTATCCAAAATCACTATTAATATCCTGAGGAAATGCTGTACTGTATATATTGTCCTTACACTGTAACCTTGTCACGCAAGTGTGACCACTGTGTGAATAACTGTACATAAAACTGCTTGAAAGAGCCTGAAGGCAATGTATGTTTTGTTGGGCCTTTTTCCTCCAAGAGTACTTAAAGTTTTGGATCAGGCCCTAATTGAAAAGTTTGYTATGGTAAATTATATGTCTTAAGGAATGAGCAAAGCAACAAGACATGRGATGTGTTATTTGGAAGCAAACCAGTACAGTACTATTCCTCAAGATGGAAAGGAAACTAATATTTTCTTTGATCAGAAACCTGTCCTTTCCAAAGTCTAAAAAGTGCAGATACATTTGACAGGAACAAAAAATGCTTGAGGAACAAAAAATCCAATATATATCTGTGTAAGCAGTTGAGGGAAAATAAATCTATAAAAGTATGACAATACCAGTTTTCTCAGTGTTCAATTGTTGCATTTCTATCATCAGGGAGTCAACACTGTTTGGGAAAGGTTGGGAAGAAATGAACCATTGTGGGAGAACCTGGMTGTCTCCTTACAGAGCAAAGGTTCTGCAATTACTCCCTCTCTYACAGCAGCAATTCTTACAGTTCCTACTAGTCAGAACCCATAYATGACCTACCTTTCATTTAACAGTATCAGGGTTATTGGGCTTTTATGTTAGCCATCTGGGAATAGAGGCTGTCTGGGTAGTGGTGTCAGGTGGGGTAGATGCTATTTTATATCATCACAGAGACAACCTACACGTGCTATTCCCTTACTGTGATAGYTCCCCAAGAAACTGTTTCCTCTTGGATCCAGACAGAGGACAACTTCTGTCTTTTTCTTTCTCTCTCTTCTACATATACATATATACATAATTTCTCTCATATGGCCTTTTCAAATGAAGAATKAATTGTTTCTCAAAACTGATGCAGAAAGAATACATTGAAATAAGACAAGAAAAAAAAAGGTGGCAAAAATATGGGACAAAAATTATTCTGATTTTTTTCGGATGTCCAGTATTGTACTGTGTACAACAACTCACAGATGTACAATGAGTTGTATAGTACCCTGTACAGCAATATTCTGGGCCCAAAGAACCCAGTAGAGATGGCTTTGTTGGATTTTTCCTTTTGCTTTCAGTGGAACATTGTTAATGTGGCAAGTTAAAYATGCACATAACTTCCTGTGGGATGTGAGTCCTTTGCTGACCCTTTCCCATTAACAGGCAGCAACCCYGTAATATTTTGTACCAGACACATTTCAGTCTTACTTGCGGCTTATGAGGCTGGAAACAGTCACCTGCYTGAGACCAGAAGGCTCAGAATTGCTGTGGTGGGCTTGCTAACGTGGGCAGTGCCTCCTTAGCCCCTTAGGGAACACCTATATTCCTGCTACCTTTTCACACGTGAGCAGACATATGCTTCTATAATTTCAAATGCTCACAGTAGTCATATCAAACACATATATCTTCCCAGTTAAGATCTTACAGTATTTATCAATTATGCTGTCTTGGTGGAAACTGGGGACTGTAGAGTCTGCTGCAATATGATCAGGAAAAGAAAAAAAAAAAAAGATGTTCTTGCCAGTAATTATCCCTTAATAAACATAGATCATTTAGTTCACAGAGATTAGGTAAGTACTTGAGACTTTTATTCTAACAGCTGCATCATTCATTAMATCTACACATTCATTTGTTCTAAATATTGACCACAACTTATTTGATTTAGTGATGAGTGGACTGTATTTGTTAGAAAAGGATCGGGTAAGATCCAAATTCCTGTTTTAGTTTCACTCCAGGAGAGATGTGTCATGCAAATTTCAGTGTAGAGCACAACTGCACATAATTCAGCTCTAATCAATGTGTTCTGCAATAGCTAGGAACACATTTAATTTGATTCTAATTTTAAGAAAGCACTGTGAAAGAAGGAAACCTCAAACAAATTATATCAATTAATTTGCAAGTACAGAGAAAAGCAACCCTTTTGCCCTGATTCTCTTATGACAGGTGAAGAGGGGGAAATTAAATTATATTAACCAATATGAGGGGAAATAGAATGACTCATGGAACTGATGTTACGAAAAAAGCTTTTCTCTTCTAGGGCACTTGCTAAAAAGTGACCCATTTCAAAAGTGAGTAAGACTGGTTAATACCCATGAGGTTTTTCAAAATGTCCTGTAGATACATCTGGTACTGATAGATCCTGACAAACACAGAGAAATATCTTCTCACTTCCACAATGACTGCAGGTGTCTTATTGTTTCCACACTACATTTAGCTAATGAAGCTTTAGTGAAGTCAGAGTCCTTCAAGTCTCAGCAACAAATTTTTTTTCTTATAATTATTTTGTTCTTTTTATTCTCCTCTTTCTTCTCAGAGGCCTATTATATTATGATTTGAACTATAGAGCCTTTGAGCAAGCAGGGCTACTACACAAATATAGATTTTATTCTTTCTGGMACAATAAGATAAATAAGCAAGCAGATAGTAGTATTGTTACAAGTGACATCCTGTTAGTCTCTAAAGAAAAGATGTGAAGCCTGACTCATCAGTCTAATACAATTCTGAAAGACTGTTCCTGTGGCAGAATTCCAGTAGGCACATTTACCACCTGTGGAGTGACTTTGTCCTAAAGATGTTCCGAAAATGGAACAAAGCAAAACTCCACATGTGTAAAGCCCACACATTCCTTCACTAGGCCTCTATTTTTCAGGGRAAAAATTTGGAGCAGAAACATGAAGCTCAACCATGCCACAGCTCTGCAGACTGAAATTGCTTCAAAATTGCCTAAGTACTGTAATGAGGAATCTCAAAGTTCAACAGATAATCTTGCAGTTGTATTAAAAGTCTACACTTGTAAAAATCTTTTGAATCATATATCTGTTTATGCAAACTAGACATATTCCTACAGTCTGCAAAAATTGATCTCAAAATTATTCCAGAAGACAATCTTTTMTTTKGAAAGATGGASGACAACAKAGATGGTGAAGGGTCTGGAGTAAAAATCTTTTGARTGGCTGAGGGRGCTRGGKTTGTTTAGCCTGGGAAAATGAGACACATGGAGAACCTTACCACTCTCTGCAATTACCTAAAAAGATGTTGTAGACAGGTGGGGGTCAATCACTTCTCCCAGGTAACTAGTGACAGGATGAGAGGAAATGGCCTCAAGTTGTGGTTTAGATTGGACAGTAGAAATTATTTCTTCACCCAAAGGGTTGTCAAGCATTGAAATGGGCTATCCAGGGAAAGGGTTGATACATCATCCCTGGAGGTATTTAAAAGACCCCTAAATAGCTTTTAAATGTAGGTGTGACACTGAGGGACATGGTTTAGTGGGGACTTGGCAGTCCTGGGTTAACAGCTGTACTCAATGATCTTTAGGGTCGCTTCCAACCTAAGTGATCCTTTGATTCTATTCTTGATATTCTTAATGGACACAGAAGTGCACAAATACTGGAAGATGACAGGAAAACAAAAACATTCACAGAAACTCAGCCAGTTGCAGTTGACATACAATCCTATAAAATAGTTATGTATGGATATGCATCAATGCTTCCTCTTTCTCCCACCAGTTCATTTTGCCTTTTTCCTCTTCCACAACACGAGGCTGAAGGTAGAACCAGAATTCTTGTAAAATTTGATGGCAAAATTTGGCTTTGGAATCAAGCTGGCTGGTATATTTGTTTTTTTCCTAGAGTGCAATGCAAAAGTGTGAAGGCAAAAATATGCTRTTCTACTGAGCAGCAAAATATATTGATTTCAGTGAAGTTTGTGTTGGGAGGTAAGCAAACACTAACTAGCTTTTACACCCAGAAGCTTTACAACTACAATGCMAGTCTGAAATAYTAATGGAAGAATCCYGTTGCCTCAGGCAAGTGGCACAGGTACTTGAATCTCTGCATTTCATAACTCAGCGACAAGTTCTTTGAACTTCTTCATAGTTCATCCAAACTCTGCCTGTTCTTTCCCCAGACTGGTTCTACAATAGAGTGACTCCTGATTTAGTTACATATTCAGGACTTGGGCTATAACCATAGAAAGTACAATTATATATATTAAAATATAACTGCGGAAGGTACAATTCTTCTGCAGTCTCCAGAAAAACTAAAATAGTGAGTGGATTCCTGTTGAGTGTAAGAGCACATTTAGATTCCTTCCAYGTTCATCTGTTTTGTCTCTTTTTAAGAATTTAGTATATCGATATATTTTTTAACCTGACAGGAATAAAGCCTAAAGTGCATTTTTTTGCTGTTTTTCAGTGCCTCACAAACACAGTAGTCCTTCCTAGAAATGCTGTACTACACCAGATTGTTATAAAACTTAGCAAAGCTGCAGGCATGGGGATGAAATTCCCAGGAGCCTTTTACTGGCATTTTTAACAAATGCGACAATGTTTAGCGCTTCCAGGGGCCAGCAAACATTAAACGGCATTTTTCAGAAACTGCTGAGGCAATTTATTTAGTGTTGCAGTGAAGTTCCAGGAGCCAATACATGAAAAAACTAGCATGTGTTCYTTTGCTGTACTCTTGAAATTCTCCTTTTCCTGCCTTATTTGTTCAAAATCTCCCCCACGTCTTACAAAGATGGTTTGATTCTGTTTTCCCTGAGTCAGTGCAAATCCAAGATAAGTCTCTTAAAGCCACTGGGAAACCAATGCAGTGGAAATGAAAGCAATCAAACATAAGACTGTAAAACAGTATGAAGCTTCTAGGATGAGGCCATTTTGATTAGTTATTTATTATAGAGAGCACTCTAAGCAAGCACATCAAGAAAAAAATTAACCCCACCTCATTCAGTGGAAGGGCTGATCTGCCAGGGATCTGTGCTGAGCTGTTTAGGGACAGATGCACAAAGCCCTTTGGAYGGCTGCAGAAGAAGGAGCACAAGCACACAGATGAGAGCTCTGTCCTAAGCTGTTTGCTCAGGAGCAGTTTRAGCAGATGCAGGATCAAAAGGGCAGAAAAAGCTGGGCTGGACAAGTCACCTTGTTTTGAACTCACACATGGCCAGAGCAGCTGCAGCAGGACAATGTTCTCTGGCATTATGGCACTATGCCTSTGGGCTCTGAAAATCCTCTCCTACAGGATAGGCATAACTTCTCTTCACATGCAGCAGAMCAGTGCCCATAATTCAGGGCAACAGCTCTGTGTTGTTCACCCTGCCCCAGCCCTTTAACCCTCACATRTTAATCTTTCTGCATCCAGACCTTGCTAGAATATCTTGGTTTGCCTTTCCTCAGCCCCTCACTGCAGAGATGTTTCTTCACAYCCTCACTAACAGGTACAGCTTCTGTTGGTGAAGGTAATCAACAGACACCATCTGCCTTGAGGAATAAATAGCCAAGATATTTTCTACAGCAATATCTAGGCACTGTCCTCCCATCACACCCATCCTTTTMCTCTGCCTACCCACCCATCCACCCACCCCTACTTCCATCCACAGGAACATGTTTGTGCAGAAAATACTCTGGCTCAGAGGCAACTCCACTCTAAGAAATGKAATTGGCAGGTAATAAATAGGCCTGCACTATGCTGCTTTCATAGAAACACTCAGGGGCTAAGGCTTTTAAATGTGAACACAGGTTATTATGAGTGCACAGCTATCTTGGAGCCTCTATTATCATGCACCTTTCACTGTGTGTTTCACTGAGTGTATTAAAAACAAAACAACACCAAAAAGCCCCTCTTTCAGTTGGGCAAAGAAAGAAAATCAAGAAACTGCCAGGACAAAATTGACACTGTATAATGCAAACTCTGTGTACTGGCATAGCAGGGGTTCCCACAGCAAGTGAGTTGCTTAGGAACAATAATAACGTGTAGCCCCCAGTCATCCCTCCCAAATATGCAAGAGAGGCCTGCTCCCCTTCCAGCAGCACAGAAGTGAAATATTTATACCCTTCCTTGAGTCTCACTCTCATCCTTATCTGGGACAGGCTTTCATCAGGAGAACACAGGATGAGTTACTCCCCAGTCCTGCCGAGAACCCCTCCATAAACAAATGCAATCGAAGTCAGTAACATCTTCACAAATGGAATGGGGAACCAAAGCACAAGTGCAAACAATGGCTCTCCAAATCCATGCTCCTACACCTCCTACAAGCACCTTTGCCCTCCYGTGGGGCAGAATGCAGGAAGGGCTCTCTTAACCCCAAACAATGGGATGGAGTCACCTTGCCCTGACCTGTGTCTGTGGTGGCAGAGGCTGRGGGACCCCTGGGCTGGACTTCTGCCACGTGGGGGTTTTGCATGCTGCTTCCTCAAACCTGAGTCCCACAGAGGAAGATGGGAATGAAGGCCTTTCATAGACAGGGGGAGAAGAAATGCCACGAGCTCCTTCTCACACAAGGGCTCTGGGAGATTACCTACAGCTGAAGCTCTCTGTTGTACCTCACTGTCACAGCTCATCAGAAGTACCTCAACTCTTACCCTGTGAGCCCAGCGCAGATCAATTACTCTCAAAACCTTTTTTTTCCCTCCCTCTGCAGATGAGGTCCCTCGAGTTCTGTAACCTCTGCAATTTCTCTGGAGATGTTACAAATTAATAATTTATTCTGAATTCTGGCTGGTTTTGGGTTTTTTTGTTTGTTTGTTTGTTTTTTGGTTTTTTTTGTAATTTGGTTCATTTTTGTGCCTCTTGAGGTCATTTAGAATTTTTGTCTCTTTCATGGATAATTGTTTTCATTAAGATAGCAGTAGTCTTGGAAACAGCTAAGCAGAGCTTTGTACCCATCAYCCAGCTTCATGCAATGAGTTAAGCAAGTGAAAATATGCTGTTCTCATCTGTGTTTTCATACACAGAGCTGTTCTGGGGAACTGGTGTGTGGAGCTGCAGGGAACTCTCCCTGCCACTCCAGTGCACACTCAGCTTCTGGTATTTTTGGACAGCAGTTTCAGAAAAAGGTAAGAAACAACCTGAAAATGTCTTTAATTCCCACAAAAAATGCTCCAGGATTTGGAAAAGCTCCCTTACTAGTTGAGCTAATTAAGTTGCAAGTTTAAGATAAGGAAWTTTTGGGTTTAATTCCTAAATCTGCCCAAGTAATCCAGGGTAAAAAYTCTGCCCTGTTTTAATATATCTGATCCTCATGTGTTTGATATGCTAATGGCTGCTTGATTTTATATTTGCTTAGTAGAGCAAAGTTTCACTGAACATTTCCATGGAATTTTTTCTCAACACTATTTAATAATTCTTGTATTTCAGCATTATACACTTCCCCTCTGAAACTGTGTCCTCATTTTTATCACATTCCTTATTGTATTCCTCAAGCTAAAAGAAATTCCAAACATTTTTTTTGAGAAACATTCAAGTATTGGGCACTACCTTTTCACAGGAATAGACACAAGTTTGGGATTAAGACCACCAGAAACCCCAAAATCATTGACAGAGTTATTATTTATGAAACTGAATTTCATGAGAAGTCAGTGGACTTGAGATTTATCAGTAAAACACATTGTTCTGATATCTTTTTAAGACAGAATTCCTCAAATCTGTTCATTCAAGCTAGCATTTCTTGAAGTTTAGGAAGGGATATATCTAATAAAAAGATTCCAAGAACAACCATTATGTTAATTTTGTAAAGATTTTCTATGTTCTTTGAAATTATGTATATGTTATACCTTTCCACTTGTGTAATTATATTATAAAATAATAATAAAAAGCAAGTTTCTGCTAACTTTAAATGGGTTTATGCATAGCCTTGAAAGTTATGTGGTTTTGGTTTTAATTAGTGTTAAAAACCAACAATCAAGGTATATTAAGAGGATTTATTGATCATCAAACCAAATAAAGGGAAGAGCTATGATAATTTCTTTTTACTTTCTTTCAGAAACGGGTATGCAATTATCTTGTTYGTACTACAGCATGAGTAAAAATTCAAACTTGATGGCAATAAAAGGGAATTGTGCAGGAAATCTGTTGCAGAGCACCTACCACATTTGTCCTGGCTAATTTCTCTCACTGCTAACAAAAATATGGCTCACATTTGAGCTGCATTCTGTGTTCAGAATTAACYTCAGCTAGGGGATGGCTTATACATTTCTCCACTAGATTAAAGAGCCAGTAATCTAAATTCTGTTACTCTAAGTGGACAGATTAAGTCCACCAATTTCCAGTACTTAATCTGAGCCCTCTCCAGTTCAGCATGTCTTTAACAGGGGAAATCACAATCAAGCACAACCTTCCAGATGCACTCACAGCTAATGCCCACCACACTGATTATGGAGCAAAATAATCTGCTATAAACTGAAGTTTTATATTAAACAGCATTTGTTTGCATCYGTGGAATGTGATACAGATGATTTCGAAGTTAACTGGAAATTTGTGTTGCAGCACTTTCTTCCTGAGTTCAGAGGGGTCCTTGTTTACAACATCAGGTAAATTAAATGGTTCTACAGGTCTGATTTTACACTGGCTGTTTTAAAGCACACACTGCACAGTTGTTTTTATTTAGCTGRCTGATCTGCACCACTGTAGGCCATAGACCACTCCTCTTCTTTGTTACTTGTCTCCATTTTYTTCTTGAGATGACATTTTTGTCAGTGATGTTATCTCCCAAGTCTCTGATCAAAGCATTAAATATTACAGACCAAGCCAGATTTTCCATGGTATCCTCTAAGAAACATAACAATTTGATTGTATTTCTCAATTGAAAATTGCCTTTTATGTAAATAGACTTCTATAATAACTAGCTCACAAATAAAAACTGACAACCTTATTATGCTGTTGGAGAAAAACCCCAAACAACAAACARAACTTTTATTAAAGTAATGATTGAAATCTGGCCATTTCTACATTCRTATTCCCTAAATTAYATTCTAGTGACAAGCAGAGTGTTTCTGCAGGGTATGGGGAGCAATCCTGTAAYACAAACAGGAGCTGCAGCTCAAAAAAAACAGTGTGCACTGTTTTATAGGACCAGCGTTTTTTAAGACACTTTTAGGGGAGGATGGAGGCATCAGGAATCTGAGGATTTATTCCCACCCCTTCTTGAATTTGGGATAGTTTTATTTGTTTGGATCTGATTAAATTACTGATGGCTGCAGACCTCTGTGCAGACCCGAGGGCAGGGTTTCCCCTCTCACAGACAGGTGAGCAGCCCTGTATTCATCCCCTGTATCCATCCCCTGTATCCATCCCCTGTATCCATCCCCTGTCCTCCTTCCCAGCTCAGCTGGCAGTGCAGCCTCCTGGCAGAGCTCAGCCCAGCAGCTCTGCTGAAGCCTCAGTTTCCTGGTCCCCAAAGGCACTCAGGAAGATTAAACTGGAGTGACTAAGCATGCACCTTACTCTCTTCCAAGCAGCTCTCCCCAGAAAAGAACAAACCATCATTTCTGGTTGAGCAGATACTGTGTTACCTTTGTTTTAAACAACAAAAACAACTGCATGAAAACAAAATGATGAAAAAATGTTTGAACCCAAAATGTTAACTGTGGAAGAAGAATTTATGTTAACTGGGAAAAATGTGCCCAATTTGAGGGTTTTGCTAATTTAATTGGTTATTTGCATTTTTTATCTTTCTGCAGTTTGATTTATCTTTTTTTTTTATTAGCACATTCCTATGTCCTTGGATTGTACAAATACAGAAAAATAAAAAAAGAAAAATCGGGATTTAAAGTATTTTTTTCCTCTTAGAATGCACATATTGGACACACTGTGAATAAACTGCAGCATCCCAGTAGATAGTTCTTTCATCATTGATTGCCTTTAATTACACTCAATTTATAGCATTAGTGCTGCAAAGCAAGGGGTGTCCTGTTCAGAGTTTTTTTTCAGCTGGCTAAGCATTAATGGATGATGATTAACAAAAAAACCCTCTATGCCTTGCCAGTCCAGGCTAAAAGCAAATTGGTAATTTGGCCAATGCCTGTGTTTGCTCTCCACACATCTGAAAAAACAAGTAGCATTAGTGGTGTTGCTACATAAATGTATGTTGCATTAATTAGTAGAACAAACTAGACACTCTTTTTCTTGTTTTTTTTTCCCAGATTAAATTTCAGTTCCAAAACTGCTTCAMAACCATTTTGGTCAAGCTGAATACACTAGAGGTTCATTTGTTAGAAAAGTGAATATGAATATCCACATACCAACTGGTAAATGCTGTACTCTGTCACCAGATGGTTGAGATTTGGGTGGAGGATGGGGCAACRAGCAGCCAGAAGTTAACAAATAAGGCCATAATAGATCAGGACACCTAACAGGCTGTAGCATTTCTCATTAACTTAGTTTTGAACCCACCTGGTCCATTCCTTTCACCGCCATAGAAAGGGAGCATTTGCAGAAAGACCTCCCATGAGATTGCATTTCTCCTCTCTTTTAAATGGGAAGCAGAAGCACCCCCAACATCTCTCAGTAAAAGTTTACATTGCAACATCTGCCAGCTTTAGCACAATTTTTGGATGGTAAAAGGCTGCAGTTTTGTTGTTACTATAGAATTCCCAAGATGCAGATGTAGCAAGTTTTTGTGCCTGGTGAAATAAGATTAATAAGAGTGCRAATATATAGAATGTCTTTTCTCATGCTATGCTGCACAGTTACCAGTTAACAGTAGAACCCATCTATTTGTGCAACATTTTGTAAGTAACTCCCCTTTCATTGAAGAGCAAACCAGATTTACCACAAGATGAAGATTTAACATTTGAGATAACATTTCCCTTATGAAAAATGGATGTATCGTAAGACTGGGTCAGAAGAAAACTACAGTGAAATGATGTTAGAATGACTCTTAATTGACATGCTTCTTAGTCCAGGGATTGTGTTTTTGTTTACAAAACACATAWTTTGAATTCTAAGGAAATTTTCAAATATATATCTATATTTTAAATATAAAGGTTATATTTAAAAAAAGTTAATTTTTACTTTTGGGTTTTTCATTGTATTTCAGTGAGGCTGTAATGAAATAAAATGGCTCCTCATACTTTCAAGGAGGAAAATATCTAGTACTTATTATTTTTTATAAAATTCTGCAGGTTTGGCTGTTTTATCAGTCAAGCATAGTTCAGTTTGTTTGTTTTAATTCTCTGAATTTCCTTGGATGTGTTTGGGGTAATATGAGCACTGCAGTCCTTAGGAAGGATATAATCACAATCACCAGGAGCTGCAGAGAAAAGGCATCTGTTCCTCTCTGTATCTCTGCAACAGCAAGGGCTGGCTCAGAGCTTCACTGTCCAAACTGAGCTGCTCCATCAMACACAACAGAAGAGCCATTTGATTTTTTTCATGTTCCAAAGGAGAAAGAACAGGATTTCAAGCARTAGTAGTGGAATAATTCTGAGCAGCACTGTTAGTAGCTAATGTCAGAAATAAATTAGTCCACTGCATCATGACTTTGTATAGACATTCTGAAGTTACTGGGTTATTTTTCTTCTTTTATCATATTGCAAGATTTTATATAATGCACTTCTTGATTATTCTTTACACCTTTCTAGTCTTTTTMCCTCACTGCATTTTAAAAATTATTTTTAGGTTCCTTGGATTTTTTTTATTATTTTGTTTTCCTTTGTTTTTGTTTTTGTTTTTTTTCCCTGTCCAAATTAATCTCGTTTCTAATCTCTTAGCTCTGTATTTATAATCTTTTGGGGACTTCTGATTTCTAGACTTCAAAAGGATGAATCAACCTCTGAAGAACTATATATATACCTCATTTTTTCCAGTTCTGGGTCTCTCCACTTAATACTGAAGGTGTTTATACCCATAACTTAATGAGATGTGGTTAGTTGCAGTTCCTACAGTGTATGCCACCAGACTCAGATCTTCACCACCGTAGAAGGAAGACTCTTTATCACTGCCACGTGTTTACAATTTGCCAGGCAGTTTCCAGCCCACGAGTGTGCTGCTATCCAAGCCAATCTGAATTAATTTAGTAGTAAGGTTTCATGAAATGCACTGCCAAATGTTTTACTGAACTCTAAATATGCCACATCCTCAATTTTCCCTTCACACATTTATATCAGAATGGCTGGYGAGGGAAATTTTCAGAGACATGCATATTTAAGCATGGAACCCATTAACTTTCACTTACAGTTTCACTTTGATTTACAAAGGCATTTAGGGACCCAGTTTCCAYTGGTGTCCTGTTGTGACTTGGGAAAAAACATTCTTGCATCAAAAAAAGAAACTGCATTTTCAGAGCAAGTTATTCTTCCTAGCAYTTCCCTACTCAGCTCATTCCCAGCTATGCTAGAAGAAGAAAATGGACTCTCCAGTGGATCCTGGAATCATTYCAACCTGTAATAATGTTTCATTACCTCATAGGAAGAAAGGCAACTTTTCCTGGTGGATTCTTTTTTTTTCCATCTGCTGTGCAAACAGATAATAATCACTAGGATCCACATGTTGGGGAAAAAAATCTTATCAAAGGTGCTTTTGTCTCTCATTAATAGTACTAGAAAAGATTGTTGTGACTTCAGTGGTCCCTGCAGGGAAGATGGAGCAAAGTAACCCCACAGGACTGCTGTGTCAGTAGGGAATATGCTTCACAGGTAATTTTCAACACTTTGGGTTAAAATGGGGTAAAAGTAATGAAATAATCCCCTGATACCTGAGTGCATTTAAGGTCAGAGCTCTGACAGGGCACAAATATTTGGCTGGGTACCACTGCTGTTCTTGCAAGAGGAGATTAAAAGGAAGATAGTTYTTAGCAAGAGCAACTTTTAAACCACTCTGGCTCTTAAAATTATTATAACTACCTCCATGCAGTGGTTCATTATCAGCATGCAATTAAAGTAATGGACTTCWCTTCCAGTTTCACCAAGTTCCCTTTGCACCACCCAGGCAGCATGAATAGATTGGTCTTGAAATGAAAGCACAAGTAATGACCTTTTATCTCTTCAACTTCCCAGAGCAGCAGAAAGAAGTTTTGACAGGAATGCTGACCAACACTCTGCTTCACAGTGTCTTGGTTAGGAGAGAAGGTATCGTGGGGATGATAGAGGTGCTTAAAGATTCAGGAGCAGATGTGTGGATCCTAATGAACACCTTGAGCCCACAACGTGCCCTTGCTGCAAGGGGGGTAAATTTTATCCTGAGCTTCATTCAACAAAATGCCCTCCCCTCTACTCAGCCTGGGTGAGGCCACACCTGAAATGCTGTGYCCAGCTCTGGGCTCCCCACAGCAAGAGAGACTTGGACGGTCCAGAGAGAGTCCAACAGGACACAAAGATGTTGCAGTGACTGGAGCACCTTTCYTGTGAGGAAAGCCTGAGASACCTGGGACTGTTCAGCCTGAGGAGAAGGTGGCTTAGGGAACCTTATGAATCCACATAAATACCTGAAGGGAGGCTGTCAGGAATATTGATCCAGGACCTTTTTAAGTGATGTCCAGTGACACCAAGACAAGAGGCAATTTGCACAAACTAAACAAAGCAGATTCCCTCTGAATATCATGAAAATTATTTTAATTGTGACATTGTGAACAKTGGCATAGGTTGCCCAGGGAGGTTGTGGAATGCTTGTGGAAGACAGTCAAATGCCATCTGGAGATGGTTCTGGGCAACTGGCTCTACCTGGCTCTATTTGAGCATAGGTCACTTCCCCACCTCAGCCATTCTGTGAGTYTGTGACCCTATGACCACTGGAAAATATCAATACACTAGAGCARAATTGCTGTCAGGATTTGTGTCTGTTTTGATACGATTTTCAAGCAAGAAGGTCATCAAGGTTTTCTATCTTTAGCTTTCCCAGGTAGAAAGATTGTCCTCTCCCTGCTCTGCTGGGACTGAGGTCTTAGATAAAAAAGGAAAGAGTTATTTAGGCTTCTCTTTTGCCTGATTAAATTTAATGTTTAATCTCATATTTCACTGATCTGACCTGAACAACACTACAGGTGAAGTTCTCTTCCTCCACCTTCTCATTAAAAATAAAATCACATATAAYAGCATTTACTTTCAGGACTCATTTACTTTAAAGTCTCTCAAAATGGAGACAGATGTTGATATCCCAATTTATGCTTGTGAAATGTTTGTTCTTTGGTCATCTGTATTCATGACCTATAATTAGAGGTTGTGTGCTTCCCATATTCAGGAGGTTTTAAATCTTTTTGATATGCTAATTTCTGCTGGATTTGATATGTGTTTAGTACAATTAAATTTTATTCCATCTTTCCTTTTTTTTTCCTCAACACTGTTTAATAATCCTTGTATTTCAGCTCTGAAGCTTAGTCCTCATTGTGAACACATTCCTACAGTAGCCTTTGAACTAAAAAGAACCCCACTAATGTTCTGTGAAACTTTCAATTGCTGGGTTTTATCTTCTCACAGGAATGGACCAGACCCTAGGTTGGGTTTAAAACCATCAAAACTCCTCAAGTCGTTGACAGAGTTAGCACACATGAAACTGAATTTTACAAGAAATCAGTGGGCTTGAGATATGTCAGTAAAGCATGTTGTTCAGATATCTTTTTGAGGCAGAATTCCTAAAATATACTCACTCAATTCAGCATTATAGATAAAAGCATATAGGAGAGGAAACACTGGGTCAATAGTTTAGCTGTGTGCTTCAGCAATGTAAACAAGGCACAAGGAGACACGATTTCCTGCAGAAATAACGTAGAAGACCACATCTGAGAGACACAGAAGAAATAAACAAACAAGGGAACAGAGTATCATAACAGATAAAACATTGCTTGACAATGTTTTTCATACTGGTTTTGGAAACTTTTATTCCACATTGCACTGGGCAGGGAGCCTTGCTCAGTGSTCCTTTCCAAACCAGTCAACCTTTCAGCAACAGGAGTTTCCACGGGGGTCAGACTGCCAGGCAGGTTATTGGGGTTTTGCCTTGCTGTGCAGTGTGAAAAGGCCCTACTCCCTGAGGTTGTTCTGCTTATCTTCACCTGACAATTTTCCTGTTGTTGTAGCTGTCTGGGCATTGGTGATGTCCTTGATGTCTGTGCCTCTCGTCCCATGCTGTGCTGTGGTTTYGTGGCTATGGCCCTTTCAGGGTCAATTCACTGTTAAAATGAGGAAGAATTTTCTGGCTGTAAGATGTTTGAAGGGACAGCCAAAGGAATTGTGAATTTTTGGAGCCTCCTGGACATCCACTCCATGCATAYRATGGGCACCAACAGCAGGGGTGACYCATGGYATCCACAKAGACATAACATCATTCTCTCAGCTTGGTGGTGATGGTYTGATCTAAATTACTCATGAATCCTTGAGCTTTTTCCCATCTAGTGATCACTGTGTTATTTAGACATTTCATGTTCTCCATGAAAACTGTATTTGAAGTTCACCTATATATATGTTATCATAAATCTGAACTCTTCTGCATAATTCTCTGTACATTTTTTCCTCATGATCACCCACCCAGGAAACTGTTACCTCCATTAAAAATACAYAATTTCTTATAATTCAGGTCTTTACTACTTCTATTTCCCTCAATATATCTATTATTCTTGCTGTAATAATAAGCACAACCTTGTATGTCTGACCAGGTATTGGCATAATTGGTTTCTAGTAGCTATGTAGAGATTGAAAATTTTAGGGCAGCTAAAAGACATTGGTAAGAGCCATGCACACTTAAAAATGACAGTCTTTAAAAAAAATTGTTTGAAAAAGGATATATGCACAGAAAATAAATATCTACAGCTACAATGTTCCTGCTTCTCTAATTTGACATTTCCCCCCTTGAAATTACTACCAATTTTCTATTCCTTACACTAGATGTTAATATTTTTTTGCCATTTTATTTATTGATATTAAAAGATCTTGTGTTTTTCTTGATAACACCCAAGCTGGTTGGATAGAAATCCATAGCAGCTGGAGAGCCTGGTGTTTTGCCTAAGCACATGAGGCAGCTCAGCTTTTCTTGGAGCCATGCAGGGAAGTGTGGCTGTGCTGACTGACCTACAGCCCATGGCAGAGTTACCTTCTGCCTATCTTTCCTCATTGGAGACAGTAATTTAGACKATCTCTCCTTACCCTTTTTATAGAACTAGTCAAATCTAAACTGTGGCCAAGACTTCTCTTTTATTTTTAGTTGGAACTAAATTTATCAGATGGGGAGTTAGAGAGAAGTAGCATGARAGTATTTCCTAGGGAAAGCATGTAAATTCTTAAGAAAAAAATCAGGTAAAATTCAAGGGGGAGGCAATATGCATTGTTTTGAATCTGCTAAAAACAGTCTTCCTTTTTTCTTGGGTTTGCTCTTCCATTCCTTGGTCTGGAGAAAGAAAGTGAAATTTGTCAGAGCCAGGAAAAAATGTGTGCAAGGAGGACCAAAGAAGTAATGATCCCTATGTGAATATCTTCCAGACATGGCCATCCTAAATGCTTTTGAAAAGTGCATTTTTCCATGCACAGCGACTTTGCCTCTAAACAAGAATGAAACCCCTTTTGGCAGGGTGCTGCCCTGCCTSCTGCCCACAGAGCACCTGAGCACAGTGTCCCCAGTCCTGTCACAGCACTGCAGCTCTCAGAGCATCCCCCATTCACTTTGGGCAAAATTTGACTCACTGTGTGAGACAGATGTGAACAAATGCTCTCATTTACAAWTGCTGTAAAGCCTGGACCTGATACTGAAAACAGGAGCTTGTCTCACCATAACTTAAGAAATGGGTAGCCAGGCAGGGTGTAGGAGGCAAAGCAACTGCTTTGGGTGATAAGGGAAGAAAAGCCAGGAACAAGGAGATGAAGAGCAAGTTGGCAGAAGGAGAATAATGAGCCTATTTMTTAAATTGATACCACGTAAGATCACAGAATCATAGATTCAATATGACTAAAGGTGACAGAATCTGGATTAAATAATGCAGTAATCAAAGCATTTTTATGAATTGGAAAGCCACCAAGTTAGCTGCAAAGTCCCAAGCATGCTAGCATTAACAATGGGGAGCAGATCAATTGCCAGTTCAGGAAGCAGCACTTTCCCACTTGTGAAAATGCCAAGAAACACATGGCCACAACATCATGCTGAGAAGTGTCCTTTACAGTCACACAGATTTATACATTTGACTGCTATTTCATAGTGCAGTTCCTGTCCTTCTTATAGCACAATTCCTCTCTGCTCCACTCAATCACCTCCTTTTTTTTCCTTAGGCCACTGATATATAAGGGCTSTGATGTGCAACAAAAGCTCACCTCTGTAGAGTACTGTGAATTGAGGAGCCTCTGCTTCCCTTCCCTCTTATAGACATTTTCCCTTTTGATTTTTTTCACTCCTTGACATTACATTTTTTCAGGGACACACAAACCTCCAGAAAGCTGTTATTAACTTCTGTCTGTACCATATGAGAAGAAACTCCGTAGCTTAGAAGAACTACTTTTTTCTGTGTATTGCTATTAAATCATGTTAAAATGAAATTCAAATATTTTCCCCACTTTTSTTTTCATGAATGCATCTGGTAAGAAGCTACAGGCATCTCTTCCCTGCCTTAGGCTTATTGCCAGGAAGATCTTATTGAAATCTCCTTTTCCGAGCTGCTGAGTCCAGTCAGTGAGAAAACACAGGGCTCCCCCACACCAGCCATGCTTTTACCCTCAGGACAGACTCAGGGTTGCAGCTTGTGGGGTCYCAGGACCCACAGCACTTTCCCAGATGTAAGATCTAAGCAGGCAGCTCTCACTGTGGGATCAGCTGTTTTGTCAGCTGTGTAGGGAGGGTCTCCCCACTGCTGGGACACTCTGAAAAGGCATCTGGGAGGTGGTCAGGTTCTGTTTGTTTGTTTTCATTCCCCAGGCTGTTGTTTAAAGACACAGTCTAGCTTCCAGAATAAACTGAGGAGTGAGGTTATGGGACTAATTGTGATTTTCTATCTGCTGTAGAGAGGTGTGTTTGTGTTTTTGTATATGTACATATTCTAAAGAATTCCTGAAGTTCCCCATTTTCTGAAAGTGGACATTATATTCAATTCATAGATAAATACATTAATTAAAAATTAAGGGAACAGTCAAGCAAAAGGAAATCTGGAAGACAAGAAATGGCAGGTCCAGAAGCAATAAGCAAAGGCTCCAGTCTATGTATATACAATATTTTCATCTTCAATCACAAAAATTCTTCTCTCTTAAAGTTTGAACAAACTATACACCAGATTAATGTATATTTACTTATTTTAGTTTTAAATYTAAAACACCCAAACTGTAAATTATTAATTTGGAAGTCACCCCCCAGTTGTTCTAAAAATATGGTTATATTAATACTTCAAGAGTTATTATGGAAGTCCCCAATACGCTTCATAGAGTTGAAACTTGAACAAAGAATTTCAGACTTTTTTTCAAAACAYGATAAATTAAGTATGGATCTCTCTTGTTCATGATTGTTTTACAGRAATTTTCAATTAAAAATATGGCCTTTTTAGTTTTAAAGAAAAACCAAAACCAAAACTTGCACCAAGAAATTATAGCAAACTTTAAGAAAACGTGAATACAATCACACAATTTTATAAATTTTCCATAGAATTTCAARACCCTTGCTAAGAATGTATGGTCTGTTTTATATCCAGTTATAACTTGTTTCATATCTTAGATATTTCACAACTTGGAAAAAAACTCAGAAGAATATCAAGAATCTTTGGGTGAAATTTTGCTTTTTTGAGACGACATTTTTGGGGCAATAAAAAATTGGGTAAGCAGTCCCACCCAGRCTTAAACAAAATGCATTTTTCTGAGGAGCTGTATCTGAGTCCTTGATACAAACATGCTCTTTTCCTCAATCTCTGTCCTGGCAGAGATTTAGCACATTTTACGACCCAGGAGTGTGTGGGRAAGAATGGCTGTTATCACTCAGCAGCATGCTGGGAGATGTAAGTTGTTAACTATAAGTGATGCAATTAAGTATTTCTTGGAGTGATCTTCATMCATAATTATGGCTCCATTTTGAAGCACGCATCACTAATAACACTGTACCTGCTCTGTAATTAGGTGACTACCTTGTATTTCTGATGCACTCATGAGCTGTACAGCAAGAACAAGCTACCCCGCAGCACKGTGAGAAGCCATCTCTCACTGAGACACAATATTCGCCATCTAGTCAATACAAAATGTCTTTTACATACTGCTTCCAAAGTTAGCAGTGATCAGAACTACTTTCTTTCCCCCCCTAACAGTATAATTATGTTTTAAACTTGAACATCTTGTGGATTTTCAACAAACATTTTAATTGCGGCACAAACTCTTACAGTTCTCAAGTGCACAAAGTGGTTCTTGTCTGTYATACACAACACAGTGGACCCTAAAAAGAAACCTCAGCAACCTGCCATGGCAGCAGCTRTCACACAGACCTGTACCTCTCTTGGTGGTGTGTGACCAGGTGGGACATACTACTGGAGGAGGGGACCCAGAGGATCCATATTCCTGTGATTTATTCATAGCTGCACAAGACATCTGTTAATTTTCAGTAAAGTCAACTAACAGTTAGCTTGAGAAGGACAAAGATGTTGGAAGATGTATTATTTTAAAGAAAGCACCTTGGTTTCATAAAAGGCTCTCTGTTTTTTTCTGAGAAGAGTCTGGCCATTTTTCTAGAAAAAGTTGATTGACAAGAATGTGTTTCCCAAACGGATTAAGGTTTGTGGTTTGTTCTAGCATTAAATTCCCAATGCCAAAATTGTTGAAGCCACATAATCTCCCCCACATCCACCAAGATCTTGGCAGAGCACCATTCTCTGACCTCTTCCTGCCCCCTTGGGAGTTGCATCAGCTGGCACTGCACATCTTCCMCCAGTGAATTTACCTCATGTAGACACAACTGTCAACATGAATGACTGGGGAAAAAACGTGCTCTAAAAAGTGTCCAGACCAAGGTATCTTCTCCTCCAACTAACGCTGTTAAGACAAACGTTCCTGAGCTGGGGAAATCTGCTGCAGGCAGACACTGTGTGGCTCTGCAGCAGGAGCACACCTTTCATGCTGTGATGCCCCTTTTTTCCCCCGCACTACCCACAGCCCAGTGGTGGCAACCTGAGGCTGCCTGGAGAGAAAAGCACATCTCCCTGTGTTTGCATTGCCAGCTTGAATTGTGTGCCTCAGCCCTGAGTGCCATATTTGCAGGTGCCATAAACATTAATAAGAGCAGTGAATATGAAAACCCACTGCTGTTCTGTTAGTAATTACAAGTTTTTCAAATAACATAATTTCCTAGTTAACATTAGAAAAGTGACTGAGAATTGCTATAAATGTAAACATATGGATGTGGGTGCCTCTTTCCTGATATCAGCATTTTCTTGAAAGCAATTTAAATGAGAGAAGTGCAAAAAGAATTTATTTTTAGAGTGTGCTTTCCATAAGTGTTTATAGAGCTGAATGAAGTAATGTAGAAGAAGTTTTCAGAATAAAAAGTGCAGTCACCTTGAAATGCACACTAATATGAATTTTAAATAGAACTCACAGCTCCATATTACTGCAAACACTTTACAAAATACTGAGCTGAATGACAKAGCATTATTTGAATCTTTCCAATTTATTCTTTATAACCTGAACACTGGCATTTTTGTGGGTGCATTGATTAGACCTTCACAGAACTTCAAATGTCACAGCAGATGCAATGACATCCCAGTGCTTGGTTGAGGTGAAAGACAGCCATAAGGGGTTTTGCTGAAAACCAAGATCATACTTTCTCCTAGGCTATCTGCCTTTCTGCTTGCTCTGACTGCAAAGATCCAAATGTATTTGCACAAATGCACCTCAGTCAAKGTAATAATTTAGTGAGTGGAAAGAACTGAGGTATTGGCTCACAAGCCTCACCACTGGCTGGGTTATGATGCCCCTTCACCATCAGGGGCTCCTCATGTTTGGGTACATGAAGAAAAGAAGGGCAGTGAGGTCTTAAATCCAGAGCTCAGAGATCCTATCTGGAACCACAAATATAAATGAATGTTAGTATATAACTGACCAGAAGTGCACTGGTCTAAGTTCATAGAGATTTTCTCATGGAACAACTTATGGAAGGAAGGTCCTGGTGAAGACAGTGCCCTTAGTTTGATACCTTGCGGATTTATTTAATTTCACCAGGAAAGCTTTTGTGGTTGAACACTGACTTTAGAAAAAATCTGAAGGCCTGAAGGAAGAGTTTTGCAATGGAATGAGTACAATATACCTGGGGACAGCATGCTGGGGAAGAAATGTCATTGCTTCACTCATGTTACACTTATGGAGTTTGAGTTATTGAAAAAAACTCAACCACAATTTTGAAACAGCTTAATCATACCAATAAATTACATTSCATCAACAGAGCTCAGGCATCACTGGAAACATTTGCTTTTATTTCAACAAGTTTGGAATCAAATCTTCCACGTCCTCATCAGACCTGTAGAAAAATCACATTGACTGAAAGTAAACTCCCCAGAAGAATTACAATGCCTTGGATGTCACACAACAAAGTATCTCTCTCTTTTTTTTTTTAATCCATGTGCTCCAAATAACATGATTGCTGTAAAATTCACAAACAACAGATCTACACACATCTTCAGGTGCTTTTTGAATCAAGGGAATATTTCTGTCTTTTGTGGTAATTAATTTATTTTTTCCAGAAGTGATCAGTATCAGTTTTAAGTCCCACTGTAAAACCCTTTTTTTTTTTAATAAAACCAGGGAAGTAAAAAAAGAAAATGGTAACTGTTTTACTAAGAACAGTTATGAGTAATAGGAATATACAGTGCCTAATTGCAGTTTTGCTATTCACAGAATAGAGAAACAAAGTCCACCCACTTGCTGAGGATGAATGGGTTGATGCTGTAATAGAGACAGCTGCATGTGGCAAATAAAAATTTAAATTTCAGGATGCAGAGATTGCATCAGCAAAKGTAAAGGGGAGACTGCTGCTGTGCAGGTCAGAGACTTTTTCAGAAGCTCATTGGGTTCCTATGRCTTGGTTTCCCACCAGGGTTGAGGACCCTCAAAGAGAAAACCAAACTGAAGAATCCAGACTGGTTTCCAAACATCACCTTTGAGGTCTTCCAGTGCAAAACCTGTGCGAGATGCCATCATTCAAGCCAATTCTGAGCCAGTGTCCCTTAGCAGGAGACTGACTGGTAGRCAGGCAGAAGAATGAATAAGCTGCTTGCTGTATTGTCAGCATGTAATCCATGGTGAAATTGCAGTTATCACAAACTAGATTGTTTGTATAATGGAAGGGTAAGAGAAAAGGGTTTTTTTCTGGCCACCCCATCAGRTGAAGTTCAGCTTCATTTTGAATGATGCAAAATCTGTATTTTAAGTCAGAAAAATAGTGTTTGTTTAGTGGCACATTGTGGGACAGAGACAGAGAGAAATGGAGGCCTCGAGGCCATACTGACAAGACATAAGCAAAGTTAACAATATTATCTTCAAAGTACAAAAGACACACAGCCCTTTTAATGCTCTTTCACACCAAACACGGTTGTCCTCAAGAGCAGTGCTGAGCTGAGCTGAAAGGTCAAGGAGGCTGAGCTGAGCTGAAAGGTCACAGATGCAAAGCTGCTATTCTCAACCCCTGACTTTGGACAAGCCCAAGCCCTCTGGCTGGCAGTCTATTCTGAGAGAATATTCAGTCCACCTAGGTTAGGTAATCATTAGTCAATTAAATGAGATGCTTTGGACCATGGTCTGCAGGAGCTCTTCCCATTCCCTACTTGCACAGCCTATATTCCTGACTGAGCTACAGTGAATATCAGCCTTCTGAAGAATAAGACTTCTTACTACTGGGCAATCATGAGCTGAGATTAATTCTTTTAGTCCTCTGTAAAACTCAGAAAAATAAATTCTGCTCCTGAAGATAGCAGTGTATGACCCCAGGCACTTGAGCAACTGTTTTGACTTCACTGAAATGGCTTATATGTATGAACTCTGTCCTCACTGAAGTTAGAAAAATACTTCACAACCAATAAAGTATGACTGCTTCCTTTTTCCAGATGTCAGTGTTCTTCAACATTCTCAARAAACATWTATGAGTCAATCYATTAATCCAAGAGAACATTGCCTTGCTCTTGTAACTAGTGGTAGGATGTTTCATTTCATTTTTCTGATGAAATTGTATTTTTGGTTTTTTGATACAGTTTTACAGTTCACTAATGAACTGGATATTGTCCTGGAATGAAAAGAAATCCAGTTCTATTATTYCATACTCAGTTCATCAGGTTCATCCTGGTCATCACTTGTTTTTCTCCTATTTTTGTCTTTTTTCTGAGGATCTATTCTCTGCCTATTTGCACAGCAAGTTTCCCTGGGATGTTCACCAATGAGTAACTTTATTTACAGAAAAAACAGCCAGACAGAGAGACTCATGTTGAGATCAGGCGTAGGCAAGATTTCTTGGCAGGAGCTTGGCATGGCTGCAAAATACAAAAGCATGAGCTTCAGCAGAATTTGTTTGTGTTTGAGGCACAAATCTCTTTCAGTGAAAAACGAATTCCTGCTTTCCAGCGCACTTTAATAAACTGCAAAACTAAGTGAAGCCAATTCAAGGTGATAAAATTCAAGATAAAATTAAAGTCAATGTGTGTCCTGTCAAGATGGCATGTGGAGCATCTATTTCTAGTGCAAAGGGCTCCAAGAATCACTGCCATTTATTCTGTAAAGCTCCCACGCTCTCTATAGAAAGAAAATTTTAAAACATTCTTGATGAAAGAATGACTGGCAGGAATTATGATTACYTAAAGTGCATGCTTTAACGGGAAAAGACCATGATGTACTCACCAAGCACATTCAGTTGCAAACACAGTGATGTTCCTCTGTGCCAGATTGCAGCAGTCAATGAAAAGTTTTGAATTTTCTTTATGTTTGTGTCTGACACCACTCTGGATGTCCACAGGGGAAAATGTTTGGGTTTTTTTTGTAACAGGGGAAAGCCAAGATGGAAATCCTGGATGTGATTTCAACCTTGGAGAAAGAAGCGCAYTGCCGACTGCCCCTCAGGAAAAACTGGTGAGCTCCAGCTCAAGGACAGCCACTGCTAGCAAACATGTCCACTCTTAAATTACTCAATACTATTTAAAACTCCCCAAAAACCTGCCAGAAAACAGGAGTTTCTATAGTTTCTTGTGTCTCAAAAGTTTTAATGTATCGTGTCAGCTGTAGAGCAGGGTTAGAGGTGCACACTTGCCCTGGAGACACTCGAGGTTTCTGTGACAGCTCTTCTGAGGAGCCCATCTGAGTCTGGCATAAACATGCAGGGAAGCCAACCCTCCCTTCAGCTTGTCCACAGGATAATTGGATGGTGTATAGTGGCTCATTGGAGAGGTTTAATATATTTATAATCAAAGTGGACTTTCAAACAATTATTTTGTTTTTCTCCTCTTTCTTCTCAGAGTTTCACAGCTGAAAATAACATGCCGTGTGATCTCAAGTAGCTTATTATCATTTTTAACACTTAAATCTTAATCTAGTACTACAGGGACTCATATTTCTTTAGAGAAAAAATAAATCCACTGATTTACTCGAATTTCAAGGGAAGAGGAACAAATTAACACTCGTGCATTCATTTAGTGTCCTGCAATGAGAACACATCAGTTTACCATTTCCTTACAAGCTGGAGGCAAGTGAAATTGTAAAGGAATGTTCCTTTACCATTTTTTTAACCTTTAKAAAAAGTTATAGAAATTCCTTATGCTTTGAAATTTCTGTCACACTAAGTGATTTGTATCTCAAGAAACTCGAGAAAATAAATTTTCCGGTCTTGCAAGAGCTATGTGGTCCAGAAGAGTAGGGCTAAGTATTTATTACCAAAACAGATGATGTCCCAGAATCTCTAGTGAGCATCTGTCAGCTGCTGGACAGAACCTAAGCTGTCTTTCCATCCTCCCTGACATGCAGAGATGGAGTGCTGTGGCARTTCAGTTTCCTAACCCATCACAAAGGTGTGGGGCATGTCCAGCACAGCCAGAAAAAGCAGCCAACACTGGGCTGAAGTTGCTTTCTCTTCAAAACCCAGCCACTAACAGGATAATACACCAAGATCAGAATGCCAGGAAGGGTGAGGTCTGAAGTGATATTTTTCTCTGCTTTTTGTTGGTACTGAGCAACAGTGTGAAGAGGCCAGTGAGGCTCCTCACTTGGAGGAGATGGGGAAGTGTGCTGCTCTCTCCTCACGATACAGACACCAGTTCTGTGGGCATGGGTTCAAAACACCTGCAAGAGTTCTTGGATACAAAGGTAAGAAACCCACCTTGGAAATAACTTGGAAGAGGAACACAAACTAAGGACTCTTAGCATCTTAAACTCWTGTGAAAGGCAAATTAAGAAGCCATTTTCCGCTTCTTTCCCCTCCAGGAAATTTTATGGCACAGCACTCATAATGAGTGGGGAAATACCCCATCCCATAATTGTACCTTTCCTTTGGCCATTCTGGATGGCTGCAGCTGTGAGGTTTTTTTCTCTTTTAGACTGAAGAAGGACAATAAAGGTATATATATTCTATAAGAGTTATTGCCATTAGACAGCTATAGAGGATAATAAAAAATACATCTTAGGGGAAAAAAAAGAGAGAGAGAACCCCCAACCCTTCTCTAGTTCCTGCAAATAACTATCAAGGGTTATTATATGTATGGTAGGGAGATCAGCATGGATTTCAGGTTGCTGAAAACCTGAGTGAAGCTAAGATTTGAAGAAATAAAGGCTTTCAGTGACTTTCCTATCACCAGTTTTTCATAATATCTAACTTCAGGCATCTTCTTACCAGCTGTGTGGGGTTTTCAGACCACCCAGRGGTTTTGTGTTGACAATTTAAAAGATTTGTCAATTATAGMCATATATGTATGCAATATATGTACATAGACAAATGTAGATATATATGTATATGTGCAACTCACACACAGTTTGTATGTAAATTGCACTCACAAAGATGTTATCAACCTAACTCTAGGTGATATCTGTGGAATAGATGGTTAAAAGGTACTGGGATACTTTTCATCCAATGCATATTTTTATTTAACTATCAGGTTTAATAACCAAAGACAAGTGAAGCATAAAGATGTTTATGAAAACAAGCAGGTSCTCTAGATTTTATGGAGCATTCTACGCAGAATTTTTTTTTGTCAGCAAGAAAAATCTAATAAAAATCAGCAACATTGGAATGATTTGTTTCTCTTCCTCTTAATCAGCAGGCAAAAAGATCTGTGAGTAAAGTGGGGAGAGGTTTTTTTTCATGACAAAAAATTTTTCACATGTCAAAAACAATGAGAAGTGTCATTTRTATACAGGTTATAATGTATAGACATAACAAATGAACATTTCAAAGTTGAAAAATTTAGAGTGCAAGTAATGAGTTAGTCATATAGCTTTGCAAAAGTCTTCATTTTTTCAGTCTGGTTTATGCATTCAGCTTTTAATATTAGGATCAAGATTGCATCTCATTCTTTGAAAAATAAAATCTCTGCTGTCTGTGAGCTCAATAACAGGAATTTACTTGATAATATTCTGTTGCCTGTATTTTATTTTTGTTTTTTCATGCAGGAAATCAGAGTAGGTGACTGCAATGGTCCTGCCAGGCTTTAAGTTTGAATAGAAATGAACAAATCTGACATTATAATGGATTTTTTCTTTTTAACTTGAAAGGCAAAGAAATGCAAATTCAAACCTAGGACAGTGCAACATTTAACGATTGAGCAGTTAACTCTCTTATACTATTAAAATGAGTTAGTTCCAGTTTCTGCACTTAATAATCTTCTCACATAATAATGTATTTCTTCAAAACAAAAGAAGAAAACTTTTGCACTAAAACAAACCACTGAAAAATAATCGGGCAGAGTTTTTATTAAATGGCATTGTGGCTCTCTATACAGCCTGAAAGTTTTTGGGTCTCAGGACTGTTGAAATCTTGTCTCAGTCACTGGGACTATAGGTTAGGACCCCAGGGACTTGCAGGCTGAATTCTGCGTCAGCAGAAATGTCATAGGATGATGGCCAGAGTGGCTTTTAGTGAAGACACAATTCAAGAAGACAATTTCTCAGTGCCTATTGGAAATTACAGACTTTTTTTTCCAGGATATTAGCTTACTAGGGTCTGCTCTTGTTCAATGCAAATAGTTCAACAGCTGACACATGCTTGAACCTTCCCTAAGAACTTCAGTGGGGAATGGATTTCCAGGAAAATTCATTATTTTATTTTCCAAGTTGATATCTTTAGCCAGATATATAATTCCATGCAGTGCTATAGGCTTGGGACAGAGTGATTGGAAACCTGACTGGTGGAACCTG
>CADDXX010000504.1:511727-541202 GCA_902810485.1 Alauda arvensis
AGACAAAATTCTCACTCCCCTTAGAAAATTTCCTTATTTCTTTACTTTTGTTTTAAAAAAAAAAAAAAAAAAAAGCAGAGACAAAATTCTCACTCCCCTTAGAAAATTTCCTTATTTCTTTACTTTTGTTTTATAAATAGAAAAATGTAGAAAYACAGAAAGAATTGGACTTTAAATATTCTCCACAATTGTAGATCATCTTATCAAAACTGAGCTAACTCCAAACTTTCAGCAGTGTAGGGCACTGCCCCACTGTTTCCTGAATACATTGCAGTCCCTGGTGTCACTGAAGATTTAGGAATAAAAAACACAGACCTGGGAGAAATATTCTTGGTCAAAACAACTGTTTTCCCACCACTGCAAAAAACAGCTTCAGAAGTGTCKCAGATCCCATTTGCAATCCAGTTTGGTTCCTGTCTCCAGTACTTCTGCAGGCAAGTCACTCCAGACTCACACTCACAACCATTAATGCAATAATTGACCTCATTAGTGTATTAATACCTACATTGCCTTCAGCTTAAACAGTATTTCTTTCACAGAATTGCCACTAACTGCTTATAAGGGCTGCATACCTCTCCTTAATGTATTTACAGAAGAAAATTATGTAATCTTTTAATCTTTACATACTCATATTGGTAGGACAGATAAACAAGGGCCTTGAGTCATAAAGTTTTACACTACACCATCCCTGAAATGGCCAGAGCCCCTGGATGGGGCTCAGAGCTACTTGGTGYAGTGGAAAGTGCCCCTGCCCATGGGACTRGATCATATTTRAGGTCCCTTCCAAACMATTCTRGGATTCTMTKATTCYATTAAATATCCACTGAAGGCCTCTATCTGAAGAAGAATGATCTAAACTAACAAAACAATGCATGTGCCATTCCTATGGGATGCAAGTGAGGTCATTACAGTCACAACCCATAAGGGAAGACACTGAGAGGAGCAGACCCTGGATGCTTTCATGTGGGGAGAGACTTGTGCTTTGCTGCAGCAGAGCTCATCTCCAGGGAGCTCTGAAAGTCTTGTGCTGGCTGTAGAGACAGAGTATCTGCACAAGACATATATGAAACATCCTTTTAGATTAAACTGGTCCCCAGAGCCATATGAACCCTTCTGTCTGGTTGTATAATGACCTCCATTTTCATTCACCTTCCAACCAGCATGAAATCCAACTGGAATGCAATGCTTTTGTGGACCATACCATGGGTTTAGTGGCATTTCCCAATGCATTCATTCAGCTCTGTCAAATAAAACAGCCCCTGGAGTACAAAGATAGAGGATTACCTGTAAGGAGGGCCAYGTGAAACAGCCCTTGAGGAGAGAGCAGTCAGCATTTTGAAACATATGTAGATGAACCAGGTTTATGAGAAATTCAGATGAAGTTCAGACCAGGGGGCTGATCAAAGGTAAGTACATACACCACTCAAACACAGGGCAAATCAAGCAATATAACATGAAAGGACAGAGAACCTGTAACATTGCAGGGTTAGTACAGGAGTTTTCATGGACTGATATATATTGAAGGAGCCATGTGAGAGTTTCAKAGGTTGGAGCATATGGAGGAGGGAAGATGAAATATTGAGAAACTAACAAGAATTTCAATGACATGGGGAATGAGGTCATGTCCTTTTACTTAGTCTGATTACACAACTTAGAAAAGAATAAATAAGACAAAAATATAATGTATTGACTAAGCTAAAAGAACAAAAAAAAATATGTTTAAGATCAGTCATTCTGTTRTGTTACAGAGTGCTGGAACAAATAATAATGTAAAAGAGGCCACCATTCAATAGATTTAGATTTCCCTCTGACAATTCAGTGGCCAAAATTGACTGACCTCTGAAATGACCCAAATATGCCACAATCAGCTCTTGGTTCTATGGTCTGTAGTTTCTGGACCAGAGTGCCATGGGAGCCCAGTCAATGAGCAGAGGCACAAAATGCCCAATATTAATCACTCATTTTAGAGAAAGGCCACCAGAGATCTAAGTCAATTTTTAGCTGTGGAGGACTGAGAATCAGGGATTTTAAGTATTTTACCTCCCTGTTTTCAACTCTACTACAGGTTAATGCATTAAGCTGTGGACTAGATTCTCTATTTAATATACTGRTGGGGGATTGACTTTTTGTCTGTGTGTGTATGAAAGAAATGAGCTAAAATAGTTTGTAACTAATGAATAAAAGCAATTAATCACAGCCAGGAAAGGAGCAAATTGGCACAGAAAGAACCAYCCTGGGAAAAGCAGAAGAGATTTTACTTTTTAATTTGATCTCAGCACCATCTTGAAAATKAATAATGCTTTTCTTATCACTTATGTAATGCTTTCTTATCAGCAGAGCAAAGGCAACTTCCAAATAGAAACAGATTTTGTATTTCCAGGTTCTTCAATGTAAATCAAGAGGAACAGATTAATTTTCAGCATTCCTGTTCACTGAGCTGCTCAGTGGCACACAGAAGTTGGGCACTTCATTCTCCAGTGCACTGAACATCCTGTTGGCTGGATTTGGGTAGAATTTCAGAACAATTAGTGATGCTTATACGACCCAGCAGCAACAGTTATAGCACCAAAACACTATAAAACCAAATACTATGTCTATCCTTAAAAGGAARAGCTGCAAAGAAGGTATTGATTAGCCAACTGTTTCTTAGTAAGGAAACAAGGAGCGTAAAACACAGAATTATTAAGTATAATCTTTATTTATTCTATCAAAAAAAGAAAAAAAGCCCTTGTATAACAGGATCATCAGTCTCTGTAGATGGAAAGACAAAGTACAAAGCACATATCTAGGTTTTACAAGCCTATTAATTTTGCCTTAGGGCAGACTCTCAGCGCTCTAAATGAAAATGCTAAAAAAGAGTTTGGCTACTCATTTCCAGAGAGTTATTCATTGGATTCACTGACAGAATGGAAAGGCTTGTCAAGCAGGGTTCTCCAGAAGTCTGCATAATTCTTCACTTTATAATCTTGATGATGAATGTTCAGTGAGCCCTTTAAAAATGCAGATAATACAGAGCTAGAAATGACTGTGCAYAGGCTGTAGGAGGGGATAACAAGTTAATAATGACCCTGACAAATGCAATGGTCCAAAACCAGGATGAAATTCAGGGTATGTGAAATTCATCAAGTGCAAGAGTTTAAAGATAAGCAAGAGTGGTAGGATGGGCAGGGTGGGGAACAGCAGATTGTGTTATTCATTTATATGGCAGATAGGACAAAGAATATTCAGGAAAACTTGCCAGTTACAACTCTGATTCACAAGTATTTTCAACTCACAGTGAAAGAGAAAGAAACTCTGAAAGAAACACRTAGTTTCCATGCTGAAGGTAATTTTAAAATCAGGCACACTTCTGTGGAGGATGATATTGTTGATCTTGTCTTTAGGTAGGGAATGGATTAAATAAGCTTCACATGTCATTTTCAGCCATGTTAACTATTGGTTAAATGGTCAGTTGTGAATATCCTATTTGCCAGAAAATGTACTACTCATAAATTGAATTGAGTAAAACATTGTTCATTGGGGTAAGGACAGTGTGCAGACTCCCATTCCCGCATTTTGGGAGTCATTGCAAAATCATGAAAACATCAAGACCACTGTGGATACAGAGCTTGTCAGCTGCCTCATGGTAMCTTCTCTCAGGAACTCTCATGCCAAGTAGTTCACATGTTTTGAATCATAGAATCATAAACTCACTTAAGTTAGAAAAGACTCTTAAGACCACCAGGTCCAACTATAAACTTTGCCAAATTCCTTTGTGTTCTTCAAGAGTAAAAGTGTGCAAGTGGACAAGTTCCATGGACCAGCTGATAGTTTTCAAGTGCTCAGCCCATCTTATCTCACAGTAATTTATTTATGTAGCCATACCCCTGTGCTCCATGGAGACCCAAGGCAATGAATTCAAGACTCATACAAACTAAATAATTGATTTGAATTGTAATACCATACTGAACTCTTTATCATGCACCTGGACAAGTATCAGGGACTGCAGAGAAGTGGCAGACAGTTATTCTAGCAAGTGGGTCACCCTGTTTGGAGGTCACAGGCTCCTTTCCTAAGCACTGYTATTGCACAGTTACCTGAAAACTTGTTCAAAATAGGTATTTTTCTTTCTTAAAAACTAAACAAGTAAACAAACAACAAAAAAATAGTGACCAGATGCTCTGCACATGTCAGAAAAATAATTTAATAACGGGACTTGGTGGTCATGACATGAGATGCTGCCACGTCATATCTCAGGTCACTCTTCTAGCTTATTTTTTTCCATCATTGATTCTCTTCTTCCTTTGGACATTTTGTGCTTCCATCTCACTTGACTATTTTCAAATAACTTATCACAATTTGTCCAATACATCCTTTTCCCTGTATAAGTGGGTTCCTTGGTGATAAAGGATATTTTAATACGTTTGGTTGTATTTGTGTATCAAATGTATCRCAAGGAACTTTATCTAATGATGGTGAAAAACCTTACATTAGATTCAAAAACCGATTTATTATGCCTTCAGTGTAGTAATATTCACTTGGATCATAAAATTTAACTCAAATTAAGTAATACAAAACCCCTTAAAAATCTGTAAGACTACTTCAGTAGTTCAGTAAGGAATCACTCAGATTACYATGGAATATTAGAGACACCCATATAATACATTGCTCTGCTATAAACTAAATATACATATGCACAACCTTAAAAAAGCTCCTGAGAAATTTAATAAGCAGGTTTTCCAATTTTTTTTAAAGGGATCTTTGATTGCAAGGAAGAGGCCTTCCAAATGATAAGGATTCAATACAGAACTGATATYCTGCCTAGAAAGCAGCCAGGCTTTCATATGTAAATTCTCTAGCAAGTTTTGATTTTTACTTCTACAAAGTGTATTGTTCCGTGTGTAGCATGAATATTTTTGGAACAGTTGCATAATGTTAAATTTTGCCCTTGGTGAATTTTTCTTTGGTTGCCTGAAAAACTATTGCTTTATATTAGGTCTTCTGAAATGACAGATTCATAAGTGCCCAAAGGYCTTTATACATTAACTAGTTAATATGAGATGTCATCATGATTAATGAATGAGGGTTCTTTTTAAAAAGCAATACTTTCAGTACTGGTTTTCATGGCATGAGCCTGAAATGACAGCACTTAGTTGCATAAGAAGTGGAAGAAAAAAACTTCGAAATTTATCAGATAAACCTGAAAAAAACCAACAAAGAGAAAAATGCCAACACAAGTGGACTACAGTGAGATATGCTTGGGTTTATTCTAATATGWTGAAGAGTAATTATTTACATTTGATTTAAAAAAAAATTTGGAAAACGTTGGTGAATATTTTGTGGGCAGGTGAACTGAAAACAAGGTAAAAATGCACTTTTAGCTATAATTATAAGCCATTCATATTTAAATATGAATAGRGAAAACAAGAAAGCAAGTGTCCATGGAGGACGCTGCCTGTACTGAAGGGTACTAATGGCTGACATCAGAGTCTAAGATCCAAGCCCCAGATGAAAAGGACAGGGTAAAGGCTAACTGTTTTCAAGCTCAGAACAAGCATTCAGCCCACTCTGTTGTCAGAAGCAGATGTGGACAGGAGGGCCAGGTGTGGAAGAAAATATACCTGCAAAAAAAATGAGCTAATTGAATCAGGGCTAGTAATAAAGACTTGGCCAGTTTTGAGAACAGGAACYGGGGTGGGGGGATTGGAGGCAGCAAGTCAGTAAAAGGAGAGGTACCACCCTGGGCAGAGGTGGAATTAATGGAGGAGAACAGTCAGACATGCCTGGTGTCCCCTCCTACCCAGAGAGGTTGTGCAGCAGCTCTGCTTTGCACGACAGGCAGAAGCTGAGCTGCTGCACAGTTTCTTCCATTCACCTGCCACAATCCTCTTTACACACWCAGCCCACATCAAATACAGAGACACCACAAAGGAGATGCCAAATTCCAATTTCTGTCTTCTCAACATCCATCATAAATTGCTTTATGACCTCTTTTMGTTTCAGTCCAGCCACTGGGGCTGTATAGGGGGACTGAGGATGCCACTGCCTGACAGTCTTTTCTTGAACTGTTCACTGAAAGACTCTTTGCTTTGTATGGATTTGTATCATTYTGAAGCAAAGGGAATGTGCTGTGCAAASTCATCCTGCTGAAGRAGAACAAGACAAGAGAATGAGGAGCTACATGAGAAKAATGGTCATTTATAGGAGTCAACTWGACACTATCTATTACCCCACTTCTCTCCTCTCTGGTTGCCCACTTCTACAAAAACTACTGGAATTCTGCTCCATTTGAGACACCAAATCAGGATGAAATCAGCCATTGGTTTTAACATGTTCTTCAGAAGAGGACAGATTGTTTCTCTAGGAGACTACAACAGCAAGCTCAACAGTGGTCACTTTGGGGTGWGAGAATAATTCTGTACAATTCAGGTTCTTCCCCCACTGTCACAGAATAATGGAAATCTTCAGCCACCCTAAAAGGAAGGAAAGGAAGGAAACTATTACTTCCAACTAATATCCTCAAAATAAGCCTTTTTTTTTTGTTTTTATTTTTTACAGGAGCTGCTTTTCTTGCCTTATTTGAGTTGCCATCACTATGTACTACACTGGTTCTCCCTTCATTCTCACTGTCATCTTCTCAGTTTGGGATCTGTTACTGCAAACTGTGCTTTCCAACAGTGTCCTCTCCTGCTCCTCAAGATCTTTGAACCCACATGACACCTACTTCAGTGTCACAGAATTCCTCTGCTAACAGCAGAGAATATTATTATTATATTTCCCATGATAATATTCCCTTATTATCATGGGAAAAGCCAACATTTCTCTTGCTCTGTGCTAAAATATTTTGTGGGAGGGAAAAGAGGCAGTTTCTGCAGTGTTCACTTTTCCCCAGMACACCATAGCTCCCCTCTGGGACCAAGAAAAGAAAGTTAAAAAGAAGACACYCAGCCTGACTCTGGGATGTTTACTCTTTTCAACAGCAATTTGCATAGAAAAAGCATTACCAAAAAGATAATGACACTGACATTGAAATTATTTTCTTTTAACTATGCAATACAAGATTTCCTAGAAATGGGGAATGATGCTTTTTAAAATGGCCCAGACMTTTTCATGAATTTTAAAGGCATTGCAATTCATTTTGGTCAGAATAAGAACAAGTTTCTAAATGTCAGGATTTCCTACAAAATGGAAATTTGGTTAAATTGAGCTATTACTTACATCCTCACTCACAACAGCTTAGAAAATCCAGTTGTTTCTGATGTCACTCAGTCTGGAAAACAACAAGGAGATTTCCCCATTTGATGGTCTTGTTCACAAAGAATGTATGCTCTAACTTTACAAGTAAAAGGTAAAATCTTAAAAAGGTCCCAGAATATTAGTACATGCTATGTACATGCTGCTTAGTCACCTAAATCAGAAAAAAATCAAAAATAAATCTGATTATAATGATTACTGAAATTAAAGACCAGCAGAGATTGAGGTGAGTGAATTGCCACCTTTCTGTGGAAATACACTCCTTGGAAAACATAATAAGCAATCATGGCTCTCTAAGAGTGCTTATTCATACTCCTGCATAATGTATTTATGGCAGTTTTTAAAATACAAAGTTCCAGTTTGCACCTATACTGCCTGAGCTGCAGGATTAAGTTTTTTCCCTGGATTTCAAAAATGCATGTGTGAGTGGGAAGGCAGCAAAKAAATTGTAAAGGCTACTTGTATGCCCTATTTTAAATTCAGATATTTGTTGACATGACTCAAAGAAGTCAGCTTAAATCCCAAGTGACGWGGGTTTTAACTTGTGCCCATGAACGAGGTGCTTTAACTCCTTTTTCAGACAGGCCACAGTGGAAATGTGCTCAACAGTTCATTGGTGCTGCCTGCTGTGATCCCAGGTGTGCTTAGGCCTCTGCTTTTTAATGCCCACAGGGGTGGGGTGCCAGAGCATGGCATGGCTGGAGCAGCAGGAAGAGCCACTTTCCTTGCCTGGGTTCTTCAGCAGCCCCAGGGCTCAGCACAGCAGAGCAGCCCTGGGCTGTGTGCACACAGGTGAGGTAACACACCTGCCTCCATACCTGCCTTCATACCTGCCTTCTGGGTGCAGAGCAGACGTGCCAAATCCAGCCCTCTCCCTGTGGCCTCTTCTTATGGGCTCTTCTCTGGTTAAGAAGGAGGAACTGGAAAATAAATTGAGTAAATTACTGGTTTGTTTTCTTTGATGCAAGATGACTGAAAAAGCAGCTGGATGGAGACACTTGGGAAGAGATAGTCTGATTTGGTTTTGGACATCAATCACCAGATTCTATGGTTTACAAACCAAGATGCTGTTTTGTTGAGGAGCTCTCTGCTGGCCAAGAGCTGCACCCCTGGAACTGCAACCAAGGGCCCTATTAGGTTTGACTTTTTTATCTTTGTGCCCTTGACCTAAAGCAGAAATAAAGCTCCTGCTTCAAAGCTGGTTATACTGGCTTGCCATTGGGATGATGGTGTGCCCTCCCATCATTTGGAAAGATGCTGTGAAGGCCCAGAGGGCACCCAACCCTTGYTGGGGTTTGGCTGCTGGGGGCTGGGGCCAGCCTGGGGCCACTGCAGCCTGTAAACAAGGCTCTGTCCTGGTTCCCAGCCCATGCAATCCCTCACTGWGTAAAGCAAGAGGGTCTGCACATTTCTGTAAATACACATATTTATTTTCTGCCTTGCTCTGCAGTGGTGCAGTAACCACACTGCCCATTAAGCTGTGTTTATCCCTCAGAGAGCCCAAAGGTCTAAGCAATACAAAAGAGCACAAAAGACAATCAAGGCAGGCTCAGAGCAATAGCCAGAGACACAGACACGCTTACAATGAACAACACAATGCTGCATGACAAAAGATGATTGTATTCCTACCTTCACCTCTGTRAATAGTCTTGTCCCAGTGAAGGACAAGCCAGGAACCACAGAAATAGCTCTGGCAACTTGCCATGGTCTAGTTCACAAGAAAACTTGTGAACTAGAAAATTGTCCCACCTAAGGAGTGGTCTTTGGGGTTGCCTTCACTGCAGATCTATTTTGCTCACTGCTGGTATTTTTATACACTGAGAGAAAAAATTCTGACTAAAGTCAATCCTGTTGTTCAGCCATAAGTTCCCTAGCACACATGTCCATCCTAATGAGTAGTTTACTGGTAGACATCAATTGTTTCTGCTTCTTTCCCATGAGAGAGCACCCAGTGTTTGAAATAATGTTTCTTTTCCCAGTGCTTGTCATTCTCATTTAGTGTAGAGGAGCTGAAAAATAAGTAGTCAATTCCCACTTCCTTCCTTTGCAGAATTGCAGTAATAACCTAGAATTACTGTTCGACATCCAATCTTTTTCAGCAGATGGCTTTCAGCAAATAAATACACTCAACTTGCCAAGCTTTGTCCTGAAGTACAAAAGCTATCTACGTTACATCAGGATTTTAAGAGTTTTCATTTTTGTATTGTGATCTATATTTTGTTCATGAACCATAACATGAGATGAGAAGTGAACTCTTATTTGTTCAAATTTACATTTTGTATCTCATATCAGGTGCAGATTTTTGGAGGAGGTAGAAGCAAAAGAGTGTGAATGGGCCAAACTCAGCCCCAGCTTTTACAGCACCTGGTCTCAAGTGTTATAATTAGTTAAGAAACAATAATTAACCTCCCTTTACATCACTCCACTTTATGCTAAGGATCTGCCCACCTCAGGGAAACATAAAAGTCTTTTAGAAGCTTTTCTAGGGGTTAAAGATAATCTAAATGTCTCCCAAAATACAAACGAATGAACTGAGGAAGGAAATACTTTTTTTATGTCCACCACATGAGACTAATATATCAAAACCAAACCACACCAACCAAACAAAACAAATAACACCCATGACCATGTAATGATACTTGTAAGATCTGTAAGGCATCACATAAAAGCACAGTACAATTCAGTGGCTGGTAGCTGAAAGTTAAGATTGGGAGACTCAAGGCAGAAACGAGGATTTGAGATTTTCAAGTGAGGTTAATTACCAATTTAAAAAAAAAACACACAGGACTGGAAATCCYCCATCCCTCAATTGGCTTTCATTTCTGGTCTCTTTACATTGCTAAAACATCCAGGTAGTTCCTTCCTTATAAATGAATCCCCAAAGACACTTCTATCATGTTGCCTACCACAATAACAAGTAGGATTTATCCTTAAGAAGTCTGAGCAGATTCCTGCTCAGATTTCTGGTTTTCTATCCAGATTGCAATAAAGTCTCAAACATCCTGAACGTCCACTCCTCTCACCACCATCCCCAGGCTCTCTTTCATTTTCTAGGACCGCCTACAAAATCCCTTCCTGTCTCCTTAGTCTGTTGTGAACACCCACTCATTTGGCAAAACATCAGAGCATGTTTACCTTGACAGTCATTTGTTTTCTCTCTCTGATCTTCTTTRTTCAACCCTGCACTTGTCCCAGCTGAGCAGATGTACAGTCTTGCTGGTAAGTTTTCTCCCTCTTCCACTCCACTTTTGTCCTTTTTGTCCCATGATCTTCTCTGTGGCTCATTTCCTAAGTTCTGCCTCCAGGGAGCCTCTGCTACTGCTTTGAGAACTACAGGAGGTGTCCCTTTAATTTCCAGCAAAAGGTCTTGCTAGAGGACAGAGAAACTGTGAAGATAGAAAATCCAATTTTTTGATGGTAATGTGAATAACTCTCCAGGGTTCCTCTTAAAATGTCTACCAGCACTTGCCCAGAGCTAAACAAGAATGTGGATACAATATTAGTACAGGAGAAAACGCAGTATGTGTAATTCTCCATTGCAAAAGTTACCCTTTTAAGAAAGAAGGATGATTAGTATTGAAATTTGGAGTGATTAAAGGAATTGTACTCTGTACCCTATTTGGCTTCATTTCTAATTGATTGTGGAAGTATTTTGGCCCTTTATATATCCCAATACCAAAAGACTTTCTCATGTTGCCGTATAACAATTATACTTTTATTRGATATGCATTTTCAGCATKCTATACATGAATACATGACATATGRTCAGTYACCCTAACACACAGAGCCTGTGCTGCAYCTGCAGAGTTTGTTGAGCTGCACACCAGCAGAAGCCAAGTCTCAGGCTCCCACAGGGCTCTGAACTGCAGACAAGTTCCCTTCGTGCTGAAAAACTCTCCAGGCCRTGCCACATTGGTGACTTTGCACATGCACAGCTCAGAGAGATAAAATCACAAGTTCCTTTATTCAAGTAAGGTTTTCTTGTTGCTAAAAATTTGTTTTCAGCCAGAGTACATCTTCATGTCAGAGGGGATATGTGTACCTGAGAGACCTTTTTTAATRCAAGGTTTTGCACACTGAGATCATAATTTAGAGGGGAAGGAGTAAGTTTAAGGCAGCCAGTAACCTAAACATTTAAAGATATGATCCAATGAAGTTTACGGAGTAATGCATTGGGTTTAAATGGCTCTGTACATGGAAGGTCCTGTAACCCCAGTGTGGACATACACTGGGGTGGTTTCTGTGTTCTGTGTTCCTGCTCTCATGTTCAGCTCAGAGCTCTCAAATGCTGCTCTGGCTTCCACCAGCAAGAACAAAGGGCCAAACTGCAATGAGGATAAGAATGGCTCAAAGCTACCCTGAGCTCAGGGCATATGTCTCACCTTCTCATCTCAGCTGTCCTGGCACTGAGAGAAGAAGAAAGGRTGTCCTTGACCTGTGCAAACATCAGATACCTCCTCTCCAGAGCTGGCTTTCCCAGGTGGTGCACATCACACTTAGATCTGGTATTAGTTGTGCAGGAGATACCTGAGGTTCAAAAATATTGTTACACACAAAGCAGATTCTATGTGAATTATTATCTCAGATCACTTCAGGTGTCAAGAGGGACAACTTTGGTSAGTATAGACATGATACAACTCTCTGGGGACCAAAGTTCACTCAGTAGGTCCCAACCCTGCTCTGGTAGTAACTGAGCTGAGACAGAGCTGAGCCAGTTTTATGGTTCTGAAGACAGCAAATACCCACTGTTTAGTGGTGATATATCACACAGAAGTCGTGGAAACAACACTGATGGACTGATGGAGTGTCCTCTTGATTTAGCCAGGACAAACTCTCTTCTCTGCTCCATGCTCTTCTTTAGAAGTTGAAACAAACCTTGAGACCACAGCAGATATCTCTCGAGGTGTAATATCAAAGTGAATTCTCAGGGATACATTTCTAAGAGATATGTGAACYCTTCTCTGAAGAGCTATTGGTGTACAGAACTTCTGTCAGAGTAATGTTCTTGAAAGGAGAATAGAGACTCAGTGGATTAATAGAAAAATAATTTGTARTAGAGAGAAAGCTCACCAGCAGAACAGTGAGGACCTGGCAAAGGACCCCTCTTGTCTCTATTTCTTTTTCTTTCTTATGAGAAGATAAAAACAATTCTTAATAATAGAAGAGGGAGGGAAGACTCCACAACCAAGWCATCAGCAGCCAGTATCCTTTTATTCAGTGTTGCAATTTTTCTTCCAACACCCCAAACACAAGAGCACTCCCAGTGACCAATTCCTTCCATGTAACACTCTTCCAGCATGAGAAAGCACGTACAGAACCCGGAGTCAATAGGGAAAGTAATCTAGATCAAGTGATTACTAACAGTGATGGGGATTTCTAGTGCTTTTCCCCAGACCTCACAGTCACAGAGGGAGCAGCACAGCAGGCAGGCACTGCAGCAGGAGAGAAACAGCCCCGTGGGAGARGGACCTTCCAGGGCAAGGGAGGCAAAGTGAAACCATGGTGCTGCACTTTGCATCCTTACTGCCYTCATGGCAGTGCTGCAGGTGGATGTTGGAGGGGAGGGAGAGCCTGTTTCCAGCCCATTCATCGCCCTCTTGGTGTATTCCTACCAGCTGCAATGTTTGCAAATGTTTAAAATGGCTTGTTTAGAAACATGTAAGAAAAACTGAGATGGGGAGATAGGTGTGTCTTGAGATAATCAATCAGCATAAAGAAAAAGAAAAGCCCAGAGTATTTGAAAGACTTCTAACAGGTGCTTTACAGTTTAAAGCAAACAATGAGAATTACATTCTAGTTGTATGGCTTTAAAGCAAAAGATGTCACTGAAAAGGAACTGATAAATCTGATTGATTTTTCTTTAATAGCTCTTCCTACTTTTGTCTGAAGAAAGTGTAATGACCAGTACTGCTCCTCTCCACCCATATTTCTAAGGAAAAGGGACATGCTTACCAACTTCAAATTAAGATATTATGGCAGGAGCTCAATCTGTGCAGTGAGGATGGAGAGAGAGAATGTCTGGGAGGAGAGACCCAACCCTTTCTATTCAGGTTCCAGTTCCTCAATGGCCTCTGCTCATTTTCTGAGGCAGCAGTTCAGTCTCCAGTGTGCTAACTGTGAAAGTTAGGAAGTGACCCTTATTTTGCAGACCATTGAGTTTTGAACTTCGATGCTGCACAAAGCCATATTTCTAGTTTTACTTGCTTTGTCTTCTTTACAGGAGTTTGCAGAAGCAAACATTGATTAATGAGATGAGGCAGCAGTCAATGAAAGCAACAAATGGGTGGGCTCAGGAGGACTGACTTGAGAACCAATTAATGTGTGGACATGCCATCTGGGCTGGCAGCACGCAGGGCAGTTCACTACCTGCTGCCACTGCTGGCACTGCACCAGGAAGAATCAGAGCATCTGTCAGTCCCCAGGGTCTGTGACAGAAAACTGCAGCACACAGAGCTTCAAAACAAGCCCTTAACATCAAAACTTCCTGGTAAATCCCTAGAAGAAATAGGCTAGTGTGGAAATAACGGTATTAAAAATAAAATCTTGAATTGTTTCCTATGCATAAGAAAGTTTCATATACATAGCCCTTTCTCTGTTCCTCTTCGACTGCAGAATGTAACTCTTTTCTCAAAATTTCTGTTGATTACCTTAATTGACCGCAAAATCAAATGTTTTATCTGTGATTAACTTAAAGCAAAACTTCAGATTTTTGGCTGCAGGCTTCACTTTTCTCTCCCATTTCCCCCAGTTCATTTTAATAAGGTCAAGGCTCTTTCCAAAGAGGTGCTGAATGAGTTAGGAAAAATTGTAATATGAGCAAGTCCTATCTCACTTAACGATATCATTGGCCTTCAAGGACATTTTTACTGAAAAACAAAATTTCTCYAGCATTGCTGGTTATTTAGCCAAAGTGCAGGGAGGAATATCACYGTTCTGCCTTCCTTTTCCTGCTGAAGGAAACACAGTATAGATATGAGCTTCTGCCAGGAGTTGACACCATCAGTCTTAAAAGGGGAAAATTGACTTTATAATCTCACAGTGAATCACACAGAATCAGCAAGCTAACTAGGGCTATCTTGGGGTCYTGTTCCCAGTAGAAACCATGATTGCTTTCAGTTGACAGGTTTTTGTGGGATGGGAAGTGAAATACCAGGAATCAGTGTCAAAAATTAGGATTTTAGTGCTTAATCACTATAATCTTCATTTCAGAGGAGATAATTTGACTTTCACCTAAAGACAGCTGTATTGCAAAAAGGCAGACAATTCAGAACTCTGTGAATAAATTGGAAAATAAATTAACCAAATTACTATGTTTACTCTTCTTTTTCCTATGCTTCATCACTTTGACCTTACTTTCTGAAATATCAGACTTAACATCAGAATATAAATATAAACTTCAACAAAAATCAWCTTGGCACTGCARGCTGTGCCTACATCTGAGATGAATRAACTARCTGTTATGAAGGGKTTTTTTGCATGAGAATTTCTCAGGGCCTGAYCCAAATTAATGCATCCTTCTAAATTATTAGAAAATATTCTCTTAGATACAATAGGCATTTGACTGGGTTATCAATGAATAAGAATGTCTATATGTTTGAATTAAAGAGATAATCAGTCTCTGCAGTATTTGTTTCAGAGAATGAATCATAGRRAGCACAGCTTTCWGCTGAGGTGTTTATGCATCAGCTGRCTTGATCATAGTGGAACTTTAATRAGACATTTKTGTAGAGMGGYTRAAGTTGTTTAATTACAGACTTTTCTAGGAGCATCTTTTGTTCCCAGGGGGACCTGGCCTATTTTCAGAGTAGTCTGGCTGGAAAGAAAGGATTCGTTTACCTGTCTCCATTACTGAAAGCTAACAAGACTGAAGGCACTGGCCCTTTGTACTTGCCCAGAACATTCTCTCCTATTAGACATGAAGCTCAGCTGAATGCTTTAATTGTTGGACATCTAGAGTGTGTTTGATTGAAGTTCAGCAAGAAGAAGAGATGCACCTGATGGAAGTTTGTGCGGTCTCTGAAATTTAGAAAAAATTTTGAAAACTTCAGTTATTTTCAAGCAAAACAACTTGCAAAAATCTGAGTAGATATTGCCACTCCATGTCTTCACAAATGAAAATGCCATAGGGTGAAGACACTGTGGTGATGGAACTATCTTCCTTATACACAAACTTTTGAGCAACTTACAAGCCACTAATTTTGCTGAGACTACTATCACTAGTCAGGAACCCACAAGGGAAGAGAGCTGAGTGTGGAGTAAGGTAGCTGAACTCTGAGTTGTATGTTGAAGACACAAAATGTCCTTAAATAGTATTCAAAATGTTCATCAACCCAAGATGGGTTTAGAAGATGGAATGGTAGACCAAGATATGAATGCAAGTCAAATTTCAACAAATGCTGAGTGCTCCACAATGGCCCTTCTCCCATGAAAATGTTGGCCTTACTCTGGCAAGCCGAGGAAACTCTTTTGTGAAGAGGTGGAAGTGAGATCTTGTGGCTTGGTTTGCTCTAGCATCCAGGATTTTCTATCCATTTTAATGTTGCTACTGAAGTTTTGGAAACAAATCCCAAACCTATTGTAAACTCCAATATTGTAATTACCAATCTGAGGATGTAGATTTTTGAGACCCTTAGCTGTCCTAAGGGAGATCCTTTGAGCTCTCCTGGASCCCAGGTTCACCAACACCTCCCTTGGAGCAGGACACCTCTTGGAGCTCACAAGCTCTTCAGCTGGCAATGGAAAGRCCTTTGCTGGTGACAAGCCTAAGGCTGATGTCCCACAGGACATGCCTGAAGGTGCAAGTCGTGCCTGATGAGAAACACAAAGGGATTTGATGTATTTCACTGAACTTGAGGTGAGTTTTTGATAGGTACCTTTGTGCACAAATAAAGATCTGGACATCTCTGGCTCTTGCACCCTTATCTTTCTGTATCAGTATCCCTTGCACTCTTACCCTCTCCCATCCCTGGCCTCAGTGTAAATGATGACAAATTTATTCCAATCTGAATTTCCTATCCATGCTTCATCTATGTAGAGTAACAGAGTGAACCTTGTCATCCAAATCTGTTAAGGTTATACTTTCTGAAATTCCTATTAAACACTATTTTTTGCCAATCACCTTGATGGTGATCCTTTAAGTGGCCAAAACCACTCATAAATGACACAGGTCAAAATAACKTTTTTAWGTCAATAAAATTTATGTCCAGGATTGCCACTGTCAATTAGCAGACAATCAGTTAAATCACTGAAAATGTTATTATGRTCAGTTAACCATCTGCTAATTCTCATGACTCTCTTTTATCCAAAACCATGTAGAGTGGTGTGATGGTAAAAAGACATKCAAATCTTAGCATTGGCATAGATTGCACAACCATGATAACAAACCTCTAAACATCAATAGCTATTAGGAAAATAAAACAAACAAACTGAACAGAAAACTGCATTAATGATAATAAAATCAGAAAGCTCAGAGTCCAYTACAGTTTTTCAATCAGTCTGCAAAACAATATGGCATTAAATGAGTACATTATTTCTGATCCACTGAATGAAAGCTGATATCTGCCTAATTATTAAATTGACAGAAATGTTTTCATAAACAGCAGCATACTTTCATAAAAGACCCTTAGGTGATGTGCAAAAAATAGTAATACCCTGTTTTGTAGCCAGAAGTTGTTAGGTAGGGAAGGAAATTCCCTATGTATTGGTYTTTAATATTCCTCTGAGGAGACCAAAGAACATCCATCTCTTCTTGACAAATGATAGTATAGAGAAAAATTATCACCAAGCACATTTTGATTGCCACAGATGTCAGAAAACACTCTCTGCTAGACTTGATAAAGGACCAAATCCTAAAAGCAAGAGATTTCATRTGAAAATTTTCTATCCCCAGCAGGACTCTGTACCATAAAAATCAGCAGTTGTAATGTCCCAAGCAGTTATTTTCAGATCATATGGAGTACTAAGTGATCTCAGAGATAGCCAGGAACAACATATGCACTGGTTTAATATGAAATATTTTAATTGTTCTGAGAAAAAGAGTAGGATGCCGATGTCACAGGCTTATTAAATATAGCCTTTACATTGAGCAGGAGTACATTCATGCTTAGATAAAGTGAGAGCTGCGTGGCAGATTACCAAATTGGGAAAAGCAGTTGGGCTCCTATCTCCCTCTACATTGCCACGTCCTGCACATTCACATCCAGCTCTCCCTGGAGCCAGCACCTCCTCCAGCATTCATTAGGTCTTGTAACATGTTCGTCACTTGTCTGCTCACTTAGTCAGTCCCAGCAGGGGAAATATTTGCAGTAGGGTGTCTTCTGTAATAATCCAGCTAGTATTTAGAGTCTGCAGACCACTTTTTCCYTCTGCTGCAGAAGTTCAGTTGTGCGTGGGTGGAATTCATCTTRGCCAAATATAGTCCACAGAAAGAAATAAGCACTGCTGGGCAAGATCTTTCTGCTCTATTTTAGGCACTGACCTCAGGATGAGATTTCTGTCACCAAGCACCTATTCCTCTTCTCTGACAGTACAGTGAGCCTGTGATGACTCACTCAGATGTAGGAGTCTACAGCTGGTCTGATGAATCCTGCCTGGAGTCTCTTGAAGCTCAGGGCAAGACCTCTGGCTGGAGGTAAACTCTTACGGAAAGCAAACGTAAAAATCAGATGTGAGTGGCAGGCCAGACTGCTGAGGAGACAAACTGCATCAGGACTGAGACATGCACTCACCTGCTGGTGGTGGGTTTTAAAACAGCCCCAGCACAAAACGTTCTGTGACCCAGAAATGCCTGAGCTTGTACCTGTTACATTTAATCTTGTTCTGGTGTGCTTTTGTCTGAGGTATTGATACACATTGCTGAGTGGAAAGTTTGATGTTTCAGTGATTAATAAGGATTTGCTTAACTTTGATAGCTGCTAATAAAGAAAAAAATCACTAATTTGAAAGGCAATAGATATTCCTAAATAACAGCTTATGTAGATGAGAGATAGATGGAAGAGCAYGTCATTGAACCTCAGCAACATAGATGGACGCTTTACCTGCCTGGTAAATTTATCTGATTGAGATTTCTCCCAGCCTCTCATTTATAATAACCCATATCAATGTCTCTAAAAAACCACTTTTTTATATGTATATTGAAAAATGAATAACTACACATTTTAGCTTATTTATCAAACTATTCTAATAAAATACATTAATGCACTTATTCCAATATAATTATTTGGATTTAGGTTTGGGGAATTTTTTTTGGGGGGKTKGTTTGTTTGTTTTTRTTTTGTTTTGAAATTAAAAAATCTTTTAACTGCCATCCTATATAACTACAACAATTTCTGYCTTTCATGACTGTCAAGTTTTCCAAAATGTTTTTATGTAGACTGTGGCATTCTCAGCACTCATCAAGGATGTCACCAGTGCCAGCAACCAGAGCTGACTGCAGACAAGCCATTCAAATGAGAAGTTTCTGCCACAGGTAAATAGAAAGCATCACAGCAATCCAGCAACAGATTAGAAACTCCAGAAGACTGTTGGCTGGGAAAAGGCTTTAGGACTAATATCCAAATACAAACAATAATGAAAAGCCTAGTATTCCTGAGAGGAAAAAATTCATGAGCTGTCCATTCTTTCAGAATAAGGATGAGTGTATACCCTGAATGGGAACACACACAATCTACATTACAGCTACATGGAATAAAAACATCCCACACAAATTCAGAACTATGTTCTATCATTAAAATCTCTGAAAATATGTAAGAATACTTTAGACAAAAAATTATTATCTATTTCTTTTTATTTTGATCATGTCACTTTCTTCTCCAACTGAACAACATGARCAGCACTCTAAAATCAGTGAGCAATGCACTTGTTTTGTAGCAGAAGAATTTGGCCTCATTTTTAAAGAACTTTCTAAGGGCTTTTCCAGCTGCAGAAATTGGCCCAGTTTCCTCATAGTCAAAATATCTGACAGAGCCAATATTTTTTTGCCATCAGTACAATAGAGTTTGCAAGATATTTTTGCAAAGATTCAACTTTATTTCTCAAATTAAATTTGATGGCAGCTTGGCACTCCAACTTAGTCCCTGAAGCCTTAAGATTATTACAGCTACTTACTCCAAAATGGACTATATTCTCAGGATTTTGGGGGATAACCTACTATCAATTGATATGATTTGCAGAGTTTTGAATAGAACATTGGATTCATTTGGATGCACAGCTGCACTGGGTGCTCACTGCACARGTGTGACCAAAATAGTGCATTCATGTGTGTTCACTCAGCTGTGGATGTCTGTAACTGTGGTTTCTTCAACACTAATGAATATTGGGGTTTAATGCTTTAAGGCTTCTTTCATGCTACTTTGCTTGATGCTTTTATTAACAGTAAAAATTGGAGTAGATGAAGCTTTGTAGTAAAAAAATTTTCTCTTGTGACTACTAGGAAGCAGTGAGTGAAGGAGTAGGGGAAAAAAACAGCCATGCAGTATAGAACAAAYACATGCAGCTTTTACTTGTTTAAATCTATGCACAGTTTTGTGYATTTATTTCATAAGTGTCATCACTTTAAAACCACCCACTCGCTCTGCTGACTCTGTGTGTGTTCTCCAAAATGAAGTGTTCCCTGTTGGTCTTTGACATACATGACCACTTGATAATGGTATTTTCTGTGAATTTTCTTCCCTTTATTCCTTGTTTTACTGGCAGTTATAATGTTCATGCTTACATTMTGTTTAAGGGRAAAAAAAWTWAAAAAGAAGATATGAGAGTGGAGAAGGGAAAAGAGAGAAGGATAAAGGAAGAAAGAAGGAAGAAGGAAAACTAAAGAAGAGGGGGAAAAAAAGTATTTTCATGAATAATTACTAAGATTTGAATGTAGCTGCATTTTCATCTATTTGAATGTAGCTGCATTCTCATCTCTTACAAGAAAAAAATACAATTCTATACATGACTAGTACAGAATAGCACTCCAAGGAAAGCACTCCMAGGCATGGCATTGAATATTGATGTCACAATATTTTCCCTTGGAAAATTGAATTGAATGAATTCGGCAAATGCAATATTGCAACRTTCACTTTCAGTCATCTTTCATATTTTTGCTTAGCTGAAAAGAGAAAATCRTTCTGTGGAGCTGAATCCAAATACAAGACAAATGTATTTATTGCACTTGCTTTATAGATGTATAGGTAAATTACTTTGAATGCCCACATAACAGAAAGTGATTTGTTTAAATGGAAAAGCTTTTGTGTTTATTTCGTGAGACATGAAAATGTATCACTGAAGACATGATTATGCTGAAGTAAAATGTATTTGAAGCACACAAACATGCCATATATCCTGAAAGGACAAGGTTCCTTCGTGCATTTGCAAACACTCAGTATTTCAGAGGTGTGTCAAGTCCTAATTCATGTTCTTTTTTAGTAATATTGCCCAAGAAGCAGAACTTTTAAAGAAGCTTTTAGCTACAAGTGAAGTCTCATGGASAAAAAGCAGAAAGCAACTCTGTGTTTTCATCAAGACCTATGTTGAAATTCCCCAGCTTCCATAAACTGAAATATCTKTAATCATGATCTGACCCCACTGACTCCAAGAGCTCACACTGGGCAGCAGAGCAGAGCAGGGAACTCAGCCTCACTCTCAGGCACCTTCAGCTGCAGCACCACAACCCTGTCAGCAAAGACYCACACCAGGGAAACTGCCTTGTAGAGAAATAGTATTATTTAATCCAGTACAGTGCAACTCTAACACAGCTCTGTTACTTTCAGGACTCAAAATCCTATTTTTGCATGCTGGTTTACTTTAAGCTCGCTTCCACATCACAGTGATTCGTCTAGACATATTCTCTGGGTGTTAGAAACCACAGCCAAAAAAATATCAACATTTGCACAAACACATAGACACATAAATGCACTTTAAAATCCAGCTCTGAGATTTTGCCAGTGGCTCACGTGAGCTGGTTCAGCTCCATAGCAGCAGAAGTGTTAACTGGCTCCTCTGGGAGTGTGTATCAGCTGCCTACAGCTCAGAGTGGTGCCGTTCCCAGGAGACACCCAGAGCAGTGTGTGCCAGCCTCCTTTCCCAGGCAGAAATCAATGGGAGTGASAATAAGTTCCATTAATAAAGATAATGCCCAGAGACCTCATTCAAAATCAAATCATTAGAAATTATATTGATGTCTTTCTGAAAGAGAATAAACCTGAGAAAGAGCTTCCAAASCCTCCACTGTAACACTCTTTTCTACCATATCCAAGAGGTTAGTAAAAATAAGATTTGCTATTACAGTGTCTGTGTYAGAAGGTGATAGACCTGGAAATAACTTTTTTCTGATGAAAGAAAGAAACAGGCTCTTTTTTTTTGTTTTCAGTAATTCTGAGAAAATAACCTTTCTGTTGCCTATTTAAACAGATTAAGAGCTAGCAGTGCAGCAAAACCAAATATGGATAAATATTGAAATCCATTTCTAGTTTTAAAGGCACTCCAGTCAAAAATTACTTGAGTTTTATGGCCAGWCTTTTTTTAAGATGCATGTTCTTGKCACATTTTTGGGGAYGGCAKTGAGTAACAATGTAGAGAGGGAAAAAATAACAAAAAAGAAGCAGTAAGGTTCCTAATGAAGTATGTGAGGGAAGTGGCAGCTGTCTTTACATTAAAGAGAATGTGAATTGTTCAGTAATTTTTCCTTCAAGAAACGAACATAGAGAGAAATAGGAACAACCACTTTGAAAAAGGCTTAGCTGCACTTCTAAACACTTTTAATCTGTGAATGTCCTGTAATCAAAAGATTATTTTGCTAGTTCAAGATAGTCAAAAGAAAAGTGAGTCAGGAAGAATGTGAGATCATTACTGGGTTATGTAGATGTGCAGTGGGTTAACCCTGGCTGGATTCCAGGTACACACCAAAGTCACTCTATCCCTCCCCTCTGGAACCCTGTGAGAGAGAGAAAATATAGTGAAAGGTTCATGGGTTGAGAAAAGGACTGGGAGAGATCACTTTGCGGAGCAGACTTGAATTAGTGATAGTAATTGAATTTATTATTAACAAAATCAGAGCACAATAATGAGAAATAAAACCTTAAAAAATCTTCCCCTCAGCCCCCCCTCATCCCCAGCTCTACCTTCTCCCCCCAAAAGCACACAGAGACAGGGAATGGGGGTTCTGRTCAGTTCATCACAGGYTCCTGCTGCTGTTCAGGGAGAGGAGTTGTTCCCCTGTTCCATCWTGGGGTYCCTCCCATGGGAGAAAGTCCTCCATGAACATCTCCAGTGTCAGTCCATCACCCAGGCAGCAGTCCTCCCCAAACTGCTGCAATGTGGGTCACTCTTCYATCTTGGGGCTGGCTGGTGTTGGCTCTGCCGGACATGGGGGAAGCTTCAGTCACCTTCACACAAAAGCCACCCCTGTATCTCCCCTGCTACCAGAACCTGGCCATAAAAACCCAAAACAAACCCAAAAGTTACTTGATTYCCTTCTTTGACAAATAAACAGACAGAAACAGGGTAATATTCAATGATTACAGTCTTTAAAAGAAGATGAAAGGACCTGGTTCATCACTGTGACACTGGAAAGCTAATGCAAAACATTCTGGTATTCTGTCCTGTTTAGTCTTCCCTGCAATCAAGTGACCACAATTATTAACCTTAGTAATAAAAAGGAGAGTGCTTAAGCTTAAATAAGATAATAAAAAAGAAAAAAAAAGAAAACCWACCAAAAAACCCAGAAAGTACTTAGGTAAGTTCAAGCTGTCCCTGTGAGATGGGACTGCAATAGATGAACTCCAGAATTTATTTGCTGCCTAAATTATACTTCATTTCTCTAAACAGCATTTYCTGGCTCAGACTGACCCAGAGGAACTCACTCTGACATGCATCGAGAACTGAGTGGTGCAATTCCAAGCAATTCACAAGTATTGCTTTGGAGAATTAAGGGTGACAGGTGAAAACAGAAACCTTGGTAAGAGGACATTGCATATCCATTTTTTAAAAAAGTGGGTGGAGTAGGAACGCAGAACATTAACCTTGTCAGGCTATCTCTAACACTCAAAATACTGCAACAAAAAAACTATTTTACAAGCCCCTAAAACCCAGCAACAACAGCATGAATTTCCCAAGGCCAACTGATGTCAATGCATTTTATGTGAAAATGGATCCAAAACATACAAGTGAAATAGATGTAATATGCTGGGTTTTTTACCTTTAAGACCATGCAAACATACTAATTTGTCTTTTTGTTGAAATCAGGTGGAGGAATGCCCTGCAGATGGGGGGGTCCCAGGCTCAGTTTCCTAAGGTAGTACTGCCACTAATAGCAAAAAGTCCCTGACTGCTCTCCTGAGCAGCATTTGGGTAAATAGGAGGTATTTTGCTATCTGACTAAGGGTTATGAAGTAGCTTGAATACTCTCCTAGAGGTTTTTTTTCTATATGACTGCTCTGGCTGAAATTGTTAGAAGCTATATACAATTGCCTGARAATCTAATGCCAAGAGCTATCAGTGTTCACTGTCAAACTAGGAGGATGTCGTGTGCCTTCCTGCAAAAATCCATCCTCTTTCTGGCATTTCTCAGTATTTCCATTAATGACTCATGCAAGGACTGGGACTGCTCCTTATGAAATTTGTATACAACCTTAAGTTTAATGTGAGTTTCAAGCTCTACAGGTGTAGAATTAAAATTCATCAGATGGAAGAGCAGTCTGAAATAAATAGGATGCACTTCAGCAAGGACAGGTGAAAAGGTAGGAAGAGTCAGCTGCACAAATAGAAGATGGAAAACCACTGGATGAAATTAAGTTTTGGAGAAAAGGTTCAGATCTGCAAATTGAAGGGTTTGCAGTGTCACACACCTGCACTGTTTCTACCTACCTCTTTCTGACATTTAGAAGCAGGTGGATTTTATGCAAGATGTGAAGCAATCCTCACCTTCCCTCCAGCTTTGGCATGGTCTCAGCAGTAATCCTGCCTCTCATCCAGAATATGATAATTAAAGGGAGATGGAAGCACTGGAATACAAATCAGAGAGTGACAAGGATAATCAGAGCCCAAGGAAAAATGGCTTGTCAGGGGCAGTTGAAAGAAATGCAGTTGTTTAGGCTAGAGAAAACTGAGAGAAAACAACAATCTCGGGATGCATAAAAGGCTCTTGCAATTACTTTGAGAGCATTTCCCMGTGAGGAACACATCTTCCAGGACTCTGTAACACTTTGTTTCTGGTAAGCAAGGCAAGTATTCACCTAATACAGGCCTAATTKTGGGTACTGACTGAATCCATTCTCCCCATCCTAAATGCCTAAGCAGTGTTTCTCATTATGGGTCACATTGAAAGGTGRTGYACAACCAATTACAAAATACAAGTTACATGCTCAGTTACAGGCAAGTAACCAAACTGGCTGATGAAATGCAAATTTGTCCAGTGGAATGCTGTATATGGAAAACATYTTTGCCTCAAAACACGACTCACAGATTGTCAGTAAAGAGGACATATAGTCTGCAAACTCTTAAAGGTGGGTGATGAAGCACTATGGTCAACTGATGGCACAAGTTGTCCTTGTAGGCCTCCAGTCCAGCTCTGCTTATTAAACCATATCAAATGAAAACTGAGAAGGAGAATGAAATACATGGTAAAAATTCAACTACCAGCTGAAGGGGCTTAGACTGTGACCCACCAGCCTTTTCATGCAAACAAGCTCCAGGGCAAATTCCTTTCCTCAACACCCATGTCTGTCCAGCTGCACAGTCCATTAACTTTAACAGGCTTTTAAACACCTCATTCAGGCACAGACACCAACTTGTCAGTGATTTATTTAGCTGGGGTTCTGAAATCTACCCCRAGTGCTTGCAGTCATTTTTGTRGTCCACCCATACCTKTTCTTGATATTTTCKTGATCTTACCAACTCAGTATTTTCYCTTGATCCATTTGCTTCTCTGCCCTTTTCATGGGTACAAGTTTTCATATGAACAGCCAACAACCACCACCCATGTACTCCATGCTTTGTGATTTGCTGGGATAGAGACCCCTGATATCCTCCAGAAAGGAGCTGAATTACTTAAAAGAGATCTTAAATAAATGAACACAAGCAGATTTCCTTTGCTGAAGAAGTGGTGAGTGTGTATATTTTAAGGGCATGTTTTCTGGGGATGAAGGTAGTGAGGATGAAGGTGAGCCTGTCCAACAGCTGCATCTCTGTGGAGAGAGAACATCTTACTACAATTGCATAGTAAAGAGAGTCGTGTCTCCATCCTGAGTTGTCTGCACTCTGCTAAGATGTCTCCTGCCTTCACATTCAATTCATTTTGTGTAATTGAGCAGCATTTGTTTGTGCTTCCTCTGGCCCAGGCATCAGACAGAAAAGCTTTGCCTTCCATCTTTTGTAAAGAAAGCACTTGTGGTTTTGTCGATGATGTAGGCTTCTGGGGGAAGATTAAAATTTTCCAGCAAAACAAAGAAGAACCTCTGACTGAAGCATTTAAATTCCAAGTGTTGAGAGAGGGAACAAAGTGTAAGCAGAAAAGAAAGTGCTTTTGCATTCTGGGTGCATTTTTCTGCAAACACTTCTCATAACCCTGGGCTTGAATGGCAGCTGAGTAGCAGCGCTGCTTGCAGCAGTGTTTATTACCAGAGGCAAAACCTTTTTGCTATAGTTCTCCTTTTAACTTTTGCAAAAAAACATTGTCAGTCACTGTGAAGACATTAACAGAAGCATCAGAGAATGTGTAGAATGTAAATATTTGTGTTGTGGCTGTAAAACAGACAAACTAAAAAAGCCTAACTTCTCTGAAGTTCTTGGGGAGTGAACCTGAGAGCTGTGAACCCTCTAAAAGAGCTGCTCCCCCAAATGTCTGTGTGGCAGCTTCTTTCTTCAGCAGAACAGTAKTAATCATAAWGAAAGCTGATTATATTGCAGGCAAYAAGGGGTATACTATGACAAAACTGCACACACATACAAAGATCAGTACCTGCCTCCATTTCTTGCATCACTTCCTAAAAAATTCATCTGCAGAAAGGCTCCTGTCTGGCAACCTTTSAGACAGGAGTCTGTCCACACAGAGGCCTGCTACAAGAAAGCACAAACAGAAATGCTCTTGCCAAATGACCTAAAAGAATCTGGCATCTATGCTGTGACCCAGCAAATCCATGCAAAAGAACCTGTCAGACTGTTTGARGGGAAAGGATTAGCATATCTGATAAACACATGGTGGGAGGGTGGTTTCCTCAAAGTCTGGTYAGCAATTTTYARTAGRATYTATTCCCCTCCACAKGAAGGTTGGTCTTGRTMATCTTGGAAGTCTTTTCCAACATTAATGRGTATATAATTYTATGAATATGCATTCAATWATTTGCATTTTTAGCAAAACTGCTTTGATTCAGCCTTGCAASSTAAATGCCCCTGCYCTTCCACCACCTTGCCTGCACTACCCATGGCAGAGCTTAGAAGATGCATTTCACAGGACTGWCAGGCTCCCTACCATRCAGCCAGATGTCTAACAATCCTGGAAGTCTGATCTTGACTGGTATTTAAAGAAATCCACCTCCCATAARTTTGCCTTGCAAGTATTTTGGGCTCAGAATCACTGGGGCAGCCTCTTCATATTGCAGTCAAATTCARGGGTTATATTTGACATTTGAATCTAGACCCATATATTTTCTAAAAAGAATATTCCAGTGCAGATAAAAAACTGTCTTCATGGCAAGAGGAGCCACATTGGGGATCCTATGGGTTCAGAGCTGTCCAATTTCCCAGGGCTGTTACCTATCAATAGGCAACTGAGAACAATAAATGCATACAAGAGCTGTTTGTTTCAGGAGGCAGTAGAATCTCTCCCATAGATTTTTTTAAGAATAGGGTAGGCTCACATTTGTCAGAAATGTTATAGGCAGAGCTGAGCTTGCTGCAAGGCAGGGCAGAGACTACCTGACCTCTGCAAGCTCCTCTGAGGCATGCTGATTTTTTTCCAGGTCACTGGACAGAGCACTGTCTGGTTCCATTTCAGATTTCTGGATGCTGGTTACATTCTTTGCGTTTGAAGCTCTTGAGATACAGGCAGATTTTAAGCACATTCTTTCCAAAACAATCTTGCAGAAAAGGGTGGACAGGTTAAATGAGCAGTTGGCAGAGGAAAAGCTGTGTGCAACTCTTCAGGAAGTCCTTGTGTTAGCAGTGGAATAAACCTGTTCTACTTGCCTGGTACTGAAAAATGGGAAAAATGCAAACAATTTAAATAGAAAGGTAGAGATGAGAAGGGAGAGAGGTCATAGTGTCAGCTGTCTCAAAAATGCATTAACATGTGTCCTGCCACATAGAGCAGGTCTGAAGRGGCTGAAGTACTCAGGTCTTTCACCCTAAAAATTCATCTCTGAGAAACACCTCAATGGAACATATCTCATTGAAATGACGCAAAACTGAAAAATGCCTGCTCCTGAAGAAGCAACCTGCAGTGAACTCACAGAGCTGACAAATGAGGAAAATGTCAAAAGTGCTGCCTACAAGGCCAATATGTCCCCCATGAGCAGCTCCCAGCATCACTTCAGTCCTTTCTGGGGTCCCTCAGAAACAAGTTGAGAGTCCATTTGCTGGACAAAACAATTTAGCCTCCTACTGTCTGCCACCTTTCCTATCTGCCACCTCTTCCTCTTACTAACAAGAAGTGATCAGAAGTAAGAGACCTCATCCCAAACCAGGTGGGCATGGATTTATGTGATGGGAGGATGCACATGTTCTTGTCTGCCAGTGAAATGCTTGCAGTTTGGTCAGAGAAGAGGCCCAGTGAGCTCAGTGGAGAAGTAGGAACCTCTCCAGAAAAGGCCTTAAATAATTATTTGAAATTGGACCATTCCCTTTATTGTAACAAATTTCCTCATTTGGTGTTGGAAGTAGTTGTTCCTTTACTGTTATATATAGAAATAGACTTCCTCCCTCAGCTAATTTTTATTAGCATGCCAATTTTTCACCYTTAGAGTCCAATTCTGATTACCTGCACACTGATGATACACATTTGTGTAACAACACTGGCTCTAMCAGCAATAACTCTATTCATGGTGGTATAAGCAAGATAGAAATCTGGCTCTCAAAGCTCTATTTAAACTTGACCTGGATGATTCATGCCTTTGAGATCTCAAAATGAGATTACTGCAAAGTGCTTTGTAGTGGGCTGGCAAAAGGGCTAATCCATTCCCTGAAACTAATGCACAGTGCAGCACCTTGATTGTTATCAGAGGTGGACAGGGAGGGATCTGCCTACTCACTACTTGTCTGTCAGCATTTTCTGCTTTTTAGTGCCTAGAAAAGGTCTACAGTTTTGCTTTTAGCTTTTAAAGCTATTAACAGGCTGGAAATTGATGTTGCCAAGGACATCTGTAAATGTGCCTTGGGGATGTATAAATACTTTATAGTATTGAATTGTTCCCCTTTTTGTTAGCCACAGGAATCCTATCAGACTGATGAGGGTAATTTCCARTGATGCCTCTCAAACCCAACATGAAAACAAGATGGTGACTGTGCCATGCCTTTCCCCTGGACCACCCCTGTGAGATCAGATGCCCTCCATGAGTCTTTCATGACCAGATTTAAATTAATCTGAATTTGGATATTCCCTTGTGAACTTTCTTTTCTTGCTACAAAAATTTGAAACCATTTAGATCATAATAAATTTCTCCTCACATGTAATTTTTTTTCTGATCCATAAGGATCAAAACAGAAGCTCACACAACTTTGCATTGTACCTACAGGATTTGCAGCGTGTTCACAGGGGCAGCAATTGCAGCAGAGGTGCATTTCTGCCTGTCATATAATTTGCTCAGAAAATCCTTCCCTGTGAGTCCTGTGCAGTGTTCAGCCTCTGTACAGCTGTGCAATGCCATAAGGCTGACTGTAAGAGCACTGGGAAACACACAGGAAAAACAGGTAAGCGTGTGCTGCAATACAGGAAGACCAGAAAACAGTGCTGAATGGAGGYAGAGATTTGCAGACCATTGTAGTGCACTGAATTTCCCCCCTGGTGCACATGATGACTCTCTGGAAAGCTTAAATTGGTGTGCAYTTTATCAGCCCATATTCTTTAACAAGGTCTCTTTTAATAGGGACAGATGGATCCAAGGCAATCCCATCAATCACCACTGACAGCTGTGGCTGTGATGTTTACTCCACTGACTCTTCCCTGCACTTGCAGACCTCATGCCTTTGGAATTGCACACCTAGTTTTAGGCTTCCAAATTTGAAATGTTTGACAGCAGAAGACTGGTGAGGTTTGCTGTCATTAGAAGG